>JAQIXJ010000887.1:0-26084 GCA_034700185.1 Phthiracarus laevigatus | reverse complement strand
CATAACTATTTTAAATTACTCAAATTAAGTTAAAGATTGAAAAATATGGAAATTGATTTTAGAGATTTTGAATAGACTAGTAAATCGATAACATTTTCTGAACCGAACCCGAATCCAAAATCCGTCACTTTGTACATCTGCTTAATAGTCTAATTCTGAATTTATTAGACGCTTCAATTGAGTATTTTAAAATTTTCGATTTCTGTAAATTTCTTAACGCAAAACTTTTTAACGCTATTTATTGTTCCCTTTCGAATAAATAAATTTTTAAATGAATAGATTTTTGCAATTTTTTAAGCAAATAAACTAATAATACTTCGGATACCATAATTTCATTAGGTTTTCTTTATTCTCTAATAGAATAAAATAATAATAAAAGTCCATTATTCCATTAGTGTTTTATTTTCGCTTGCAATAGGGATATGCTAAAAAACCTAATATTTGCCAAAGAAATAGTTTTTGTTTATTTAATATTTTGTAATTCTATTATTAGGTTAGCAATACTTCATTCAGAGCTAAATTATTTTATTAAATACAAGTGTAAACTGGGGGGAAAACTTATATATTTATACAGTCATATTGTTATCGTTATTATTAGCCGATATTAATTCATCTCTATGATAATAAACGCAAAAAAAGTGTAACTAGACGTGTAATAATTTGTTTACGCCCACCTAAATATAATTTTATTATAGTTTTTGGCAGATATACTACTGCTACAGTATTGTAGTTATATTGTTATCACCAAATAAATAGGAACAATATAACAAATATTCACTTATTTTTCCCCTCATTTAGTTTGACTAATTTAACGGGAAACACGTTTTGTTATTGGAGGGGAAAAACTTACCAGTGCACAAAACTACACTTTGTTCGTTAAGCGTCATGTAAGTTACTCGTCAAATATTTAACATTTAATTAGATTATTTTGAATTAACAACTGGTAATACCATATTTAAATTAATAAACACGTTTTTTAATTTACTTATAGTTTTTTTTGTTTATGCGGTATGTTTATAGGTATGTTAAAGTTGTGTGTATTTTGCGTTACGATCATAATATTTTGACGTTTAAGAGAGCATTTAATAACAGTTTTTTTGCGCTGAACAAAAATAAACAAAATTGGAAGGGAAAAAGTTTTTAAACTGCTTTTAGAATCTAATTATTTCGGATATTTTTGTTTGCGCAGCAGACGTGTGTTAATTTAAAGGTATAAACAGTTAAATAAATAAAAAATATCAATTTTATCGCATAAAAACTATTCACCGCAAGTGTTGTGTGTGTAGTTTTCTTAAAAAATAAAACATAGACTATATATATAATACTGTACTATAATTGAAAATGTACTGAAATGCCATTGCGATTAAACTTAAAAGTACAAAGTTCGGTGTTTTCTTCTCAATTCGTCACTTGAATACATTTAATTTAACGATAGAGAGAAAGAGAGACGTTTATTAACTTTGTTGCGACAGAATTACGATAGTATTCACAGTATGTATTAATCTTTCCTGATCACACATTTTTCACGTTAAATTGAGTATTTGTAAACACATTTATTTCTGCGGTGCAATTTTTTTATTTTGCAACAATTGAGAACATCTGAAGAAATAAAAAGTGAATAAAGAAGTTATTAATTTTTATTTGATTATCAAAAACAATTTCGAAAATATTTAAAATATACTTGAAAATATGAAATCTCCATAAATCAAATTTTTATGAACATATCTTTTATATTTAGTAGAAGCAAGTTTATCAATTAAATTTTACCCAATTCATTATATGATTTTAATTATTGATATAAATACTTTTAAAAAAGCAAACTAACTCGAATTTTATCGTAAAGTTAGATTGTATTTAATGTTCTAATATTAATTAGACTGGTTAATCAATCCCCAGTTCATCGGATAAGTGGGTGCTGTGAATTAAAGACATTGGTTGGGTCTAGCAATTTAAATATCATAATCGCATTTCTTATTGCTTGGTGTGATAAAATTTCTTAAGTTTTGAATAGTCTATAATAGTGTAATCGAAACTGTCGTAATTGTGGTTTATCATTATCTCCTAAATTATCCCAAACGATTTTGATTGGGATTTAAAAAATTGACTTTTTAAAAAATTTAATTACCTCAATATAATTCTTATCTTCAGCATTTTAACTTCTAACCATAGTCTCTGAATTTTGAGCTTCATTATCGTCTACGCGAAAAAACAAACTATAAAAATGTTGTAAATGTTGCACTAATATTAGAATTATTAATTTAAAGCTTATAAAAAAATTTTCTTTGAAATTCTCCCCAAAATAACATATTTATTCAAGTATGGTCACGAGTAGCGATAATGGTTTAGAGCCTTATTATGTCATTTCCACAGATACGTGAAATACAATAAGATATAATAAAATCTTTCATAATATGAATACTTTAACTGTATTATCTAATATTTTTATTTTTTTCCCTGCCATTTTACGAGGATTAGATGAGTGATAAATATTTTTTTATCAGTTAAGTTTCAATTTTAACTGATTTAAAATTTTTATCTTTATCAGGTTCTTTATTTTTATCTTTAACAGTATTATCTATTCTTTATGCATAAATTTATCTAAAAGTAATTGATATGATAGTCAAACAATCTCTGAATTTAATTAATATTTACAAATATTTGACAAAAGTTTGCCTAATTTGTTTAAAACTTCTTACAATGCAGCTTCAGTTAGTTTGTAATAAATTTTGCCGCATCTGTTGGCTTAAATATTTTATGCAAACCAAATAATAATTTGTTAAGAATAAGTGGATTTATTAATTAACTAACTCTTAAATATTGAACTATCTATCTAAACTCCGTTTTTTAAACAGTTGCAACTTAATTATAAATTTTAGTAATTTGCTTTTATGGCAAATAAAAATAAAAAGACAAATACAGATACAGATATAGAAAATACTAAAATTAAAAATTTACGCATGGATATTGATCCAGACTTATTATGTGCTCAACTTTTAAATAAGATTCTGATAATGTAAAATATTGATTTTTATTCAAATATTCATTCAAATTTAGTTCTAAATTTCAATAAAAAAATTCCGTATTTAATAAGAATAATTTGGTCCATAGGTTTAGTCTAATCATTCCTAGGATTTTATTTATATCACAAAGTGATCTCCAAGTATACGAACACAGTCTTGGAATTCCTTAACTGAACAAAAATAAAGTACACTGCAAGGCAAGTGATTTCTTTAAGTTTGTTTAATTTCATATTCATAGACTAATGATATAAGAAGTTTAATTGAAGTTTTATTCTATTCGAACGCGTTTCTTGAATAAAACTTTTTTATCATTAATATTATGTCCAAAGATTATATTGCAATTATTAGATATTAAACATGCGATAACTTTTTCAAATCGATATTATATTCGAATTGATTACGCAAGTATACTTGAAATCTATTTGGAAAAAGAATTAACTTTTCGAAATAATGCCTCATAATGTTCATTTTTTGGTTATAATGAAAAATTTTAAAATCATTAGCAACATTAATTCCACAGTTTGAAATTTATAGTTTTTATTGATTAGAAAGTAATTTTGATTAAAACCCAAAATAATAATCGACCAAATATATAGTGTTAAACATTTCTCGATATGTCTAGTTTGTTTTTAAATATCTTAAATAAAATAAAGAATAAATAGGTACCGTCAGGTAAGCTGTAAAAAGCATGGCCAGGCAGACAACGCTATCAAAAGTAAACGTTAAAGTAATTAAGAAAATGTTTTCGCAAATTTGAAATAGAGAAATATTTTGCTCAAAATTCTTAGTGCAAAATTAATTGATGTAGAATAATATGAAAAATAAAAGAAATTCGCTATAGGATTAAAAATTGTTGAGGAAACATTGGATTATTTTTAAGTTCCATTAAAAATTTTTAAAATATACTGAAACAATAGTTAAAGAATAAAATAAAGTAACAATAAAGAAATATTAAGCCAAATATCGTTAAAATTGGTTAGTATTTTCATTTGGCATTAAATTTATTCGAATGTTCATGCTTAGAATTTTATCCACAGATATTTTTTGCCAATTTTACTAATTACCTTCAATCAATTAGCATGCAATGGTATTTATAGTATTATTACAGTATTATGCAAAATGTGTTCAGTAATTATGGTGTCGTGTTTACAGGATATATCAAGAACGCTATACTATAGATTAACGATAAAATTTCATTGCTTATGTTGACGTGTCATTCATTATATGTGATAAATTATTGCGCGATTAGTCTTTAATTTTATTTAATTTTTCTATGTTATTATCATTTATTATTATCGCCAAATTCGCTGAATCCTATAAAATGTTATCGACAAGTTTTTTTTTGATTATATTTTAATTGATATATGGCACATAACTACTTCAGATTTTACTTTTTAAAAATTATCATAATTACCACTTTATAAAAAATTATAACAATAAGTGGGAGATAAATTTTTTTCATTGTTAAAAATGTGCGCACAATTGATTTGACGCGAACGCAAATGTAGCGGTTCGGTGTCCACAACCACGTTATCGCCAAAACTCATATTACTATATACATTTGACATTATCTGCTTTGGGTTCGGTTAAAATATTATACAGCGAAGCAAATAGTTCTTAACGTAAGCGATAAGATATAGACATATAAATAATCTAAATATAATCATATCGTACACATACACACACACGCGGCGATGAATTGCTTTCTGTTAATGATGCAGACCTTTAATGCGGTTAAATAAGCGTATATCATAACGGCTATTAGTCTAAGAATAGTACCAGTATAATGATGTGAAAACTTTTAGTTAAGCGATAGCAAGCAAAATATTTTCGGGCAGTTTAACTGTTAACAAAAAAAATAGTCGAATGGTTGCTGCGATGAACACACGCTGGTATTTATAACGCAGCACAATATAGCGAATATTTCATATTTTCCGAATCTTATTAAAAATTTAATAATTAAAACTCAAAAAATAACATAACTTTATTTTTCTGTTATAGAGTAGAAAAAGGAAATATAAAATAGTGTGGTGTCGTCACCGTATTGTCCTCATCATGAAATAGGCGATCACCACAAACTAGTGTATCTATTGATTCTTGTGTTGCGCAGATACTGCAAGAAACGTTTGATTACACATACACAGGAAAATGAATACTGAAAAATTATACGAAACGCTATTAACTTATTAGTGCTTAAGAACGCTAACGAACGACTGTTTTTTAGTGGTTTTATGTGATAAACGAGAAGTGAATAATAATAAAAATAGAAAAAATACGCTAAACAAAAGTATTCAGTATTCGTGCACGTTTCCCATTAATATTACGGTAGAAGCGTTCAATTTTTGCTATTATTAGTTCGGATTCATTTGCGATCAACTATTTTATTGTTTTTTTGTGTATAGTATAGCGATATTTGATACATTAATGTGCGAGACATGTCTATCAACAAGTGAAAATTGGGTACAAAATAACACATATAAAACTAACTTTAGTTTACCGAGTTTTTAATATCAAAAAAAAGTTTAAACCATAGTGTCTCCAAAGCAAACACAAGTGTTTTCGGATAATTACTTGATCTTACATTATCACCGATTTGCTAAAAAATTGAAATTAATATGTGATTTTGAAATAAATAAATTAATGGATACGCGCGAAATGAATGCGCATAATATTACTAACAATGGTTTCAACGGCGATGCAGTGATTGGTAAGTCAGGATTAAGTGCCGCAGAAGTTAGACGAGTTCCGCAGTGCAGGCGATACACCGATTCTTTACTTATTGAACCCATATCACCGGTCACCGAAATAGTGCTCGACGACGACAGCTCCACCGAAGTTATGAATACTGGAAATCATCCAAAATCTGCGGCAATAATCACGCAAATTACGCAACCATCGCAATCATCAGGCTGTGACGTGTCTCGCAACACGTTTATCACATTAAACGGTGTTTCGTCACATCCAATGCCACAACAAAAGCAGCAACAACTCAGAGAATATCATCAAATCAATAGCAATGGTGATTACGTTCGTCACCTGAATCGACAAAATTTAATGGCAACTTCGTTCGATCAGTGTTTGAATAAAGAGAAACAACACAATCAACAAACTCATTACACTCACGCCGCACCGCATCCAATGATTTCGTCTCATCAATCATATCATTCTCCCACTACCATAGAACAAACTAATTATTTATTAAATAAAAATGCGAACATTGCAGCAAATGAAGCAGTGATGGCAAAACAGTGGCCACAAATGAGACCAGCGGCGCAGTATCACCAAAAAGTTAAAAGCCCGTCGGAATATGCGATGCACGCTAATAAGAATATAGGGACCGCTGCTTTAATTGAACCAAGTCTTATGTATAATAATAATAGTAGTAATAATAATAATAATAATAATAGTGATAATTCTACTATAAATGGACCAGAAAAACGATATTATCCAATGTATGGCTATTATCCATTATCGGCAGAACAGTTACAGCACCAAAATAATAAATTATTATACCAACAAGCAATTAACTCAAACGCATTTAATCTGAGAAACATTCCGCCACAACAAGCGCATCAAAAATCGATGCCATCTAAAGCTCAATTCATGACATTAGAATCGCAATCCGATCCGGAGATTATAGCGATTTACAAAAGCAAAGCGAAACAGCAATACAATCCGAATATGGGTCAAATCAAATTAAACACCGGATATGGCGCTCAACATATGCAATATAACGATAAGACGCAAGGGGTTCACAATGGCGGCACTACAGTACCGACAGCCACAGCAGTAATGAATTCGCAGACAACCGCATCCTCCGATAATTTTCGTTTCCAACAACAACAACAAAAGTTAATGCAGTTACCGAATAGTCAAGTAAAAATAACGAATAGCGATATTAATGAGTATGGTATACAACAGTCGCTTCCGATGGTTTACAAACAACTTCAAGCTCCATCTTATCCCATAAATATGATGCCCAATAATGTTAAGGGCTATAACTATGCTCAAATGCAGAGAAATGGGGCACAAACAATATCGATTGCCGCACGACCACAAGAAAAGATGAATCCTGTGATGGCAACTAATCCCATGAATGTGAATACAATGAATGGTTTTAAAACTAATAGTAAATATAGATCAGCCATACCCAGAAGCTCTCAAATGATGGAAAATCCCGAAGCTTATAATATGGGTTTTGCATTTGCAAAATCTTTGGTGAACAACCAAAGACCACCACAAACTATGAATCAATATAATTCTCAGTTGAAACGGCAAACTATTGATCCAAATTCAGTGAGTCAACCAATGAATAATGGAACTCAAATGATGTTACAACAGCAGCAACAACAACAAAAACTACAACAACAACAACATCAGCAGCAGCAACAACAGCAACAGCAACAACATCAGTCACATCCGTCACATCATTTACTACATCAATCACAAGTTGTCGCTCAGCCTCACCCGCAACAGCAACAACATCAACAAATGTCTCATCAAAAAGCGTATTATTCTCAGCATTATCCGCAACAGACTTCTTCTGTACTGAAACAAATATATGACGAATCTCTATCGAATCATAGAGACATTAATAAATTGGCGCAACAGAAACAAACTTCAATTTCAGTTAGCAGTTCATCAAATAATTTAATATCGAGTAACACAGCAGCGACGATGCCAACTATTACGGCCGCATTAACGTCACCAAACGTTTCATACGCCACCACATCCATAAAATCTCCTTCAGTAACAAATACATGTACTGACCAACAAAAAGTTGCCTCAAGCGAGCAATTATTTGTGAAACAACAGCAAACTATGAACCAATACTGGGCAAACAGCAATCAAGCCATTACACTGACGCAAAAGAAACTGATGGAATCTCAGTTGCGTGGACAGCAATTAATGACACCATTGAATATGGACAAAACGCAATATGTTCATCAACAGCAACACCAACCACAACCGCATTTCACTCAAACCCCATTGAGAGGCGCGTATAGTTATCCGAATCGATCGCAAACTGTGGCTGAAATGTTGAAGATGAAGCAGTACCAGAAACAGCAGCAACAAAATCTATACCAAATGTATCAGCAAAATCAGAGTCAAAAACCGCAAGAGCTAACGGAATCGAGTCAACTGATTGCACCGCCGGTAACGCAATCACAGAAAACTGTCATTAAAGATGTATCGCTACAAACAGAGCAGCAACAAACACAAACGAAACCAAATAATACGGATCCAAAATCGCAAAATAATGCTAAACACAAGTCTATGTCGATCGACGCGATCGCGAGCAAATTGCCGCTAAACTCGACTCCATCTCAAATCAATTATAACGCCAATAGTATGCGAACCGTATCGAAAACCGCGCTTAAAAACATTAATTTATTAGCGACATCGAAACATTATCCGTCAACACTGCTACCAAATCAGGTCCATTTAACGAAAATGTCACCACCGCCGCCACCAGCCATCAAATCGGCCAAAAGTTTAGCGCAATCAGATAATTTATTAAATCCAACTCTAAATGCATTGACAGCGATACCGCAGATGTCATCTTCAAACACGGCATTATATCCATTACAGGCGCATCAGCAGTACGCGCTTAAATCACCGCAAGTCACTCAGACAAACATACCGCAAACATACCCGCAATATCAAACGCTATCACAAACTTGCGAAGTTGGGCCACAACACCAGTTTCTAACGCAACAACCAATACGGCAGCGAACGCAGTCACAACCGCAGCGAACAATACTTGGCCAACAGCATCATCGAAAACACCAAACAAAGCAATCGTCGCACGCAAAACAGTCAAACGGATCGGCCATAACGGACTTATCACAAACCATTCAAAAAGTGCATTCTAACAAAAATGTTTACGCGCTGCCAAAAGTTCGACCGCTCGTTATTTTTTCAAAACATAATACCGAAAGAAGTTTGCACGAAGTTTCAGCGCAGTCGCCGGTACTTCAAACCACCTCGAATGTGAACCAAACGAGAAATACGTTGCGATTTTCTCCGAAACTAAGAAACACAAAACAAATCGAAACGCCGCTTAACGACTTAACCAGTAGTGATAATACACCAACCGTTAGCAAAAATTCACCACAGAAATCAAAAACTCCTGATGATGTACCGTTTCTATTAATGTCCCCCATTTCTGACTTATCCAATTCGTCTCCCCCTCCACTGGTTGTATCCGAATCACCTGTTCCCGAAGACTGCCAAAAAGTATTATCATTATCAGAAGAAAAGCAAACAGAACCTGTAAAAAGTATGTCACAACAATCAGAAGAGATAACTACAAATGTGGAGCCAGTTATGTCATTGAATGATCCGATCGATCTTTCTTCACCAAAATCAAACACACCAAAGTTGACTTTACAACAACAACAATCAGTGATTATTAATAATTGTCAATCGTTAGATAGTGAAATAATTATATTGTCCGCTCAAACATCGAATAAAACTAAAACAATAATTATAAACGAGAATCGAGAAATAACGGTCAAATTAGACGAATTAACCGCTGAATCGCCGGATGAGGTAACTTTTAGTTTTCAATTATGAAATTGTTAAACACAATACTTATGTTTTCGCATTTTTCTAATAAAATATATATAAATTAAAAATAACTCGTAAACATGTTTTTGGACCTATTAGATGATGCGTTGCTTAAATCAAACTATTTAAAAGTTTTAAGCGTCATTTTGTTGTCAAAAAATTAGTTAATGTAAACAAGTTGTGGGTTTGTAACAGGAAAACTGATGTAAAAAAGTTAGCGACATCGTTGCACCATTTTTAATTTTACAAAAAGCGTAGCGCTTTAATTATAACTAATTATTGCTTTCATGAATGCACAGTCGTTTATAAATTATTATTATTACAATAGGTTTCCGATAAATTAGTGCCAACAACAGGCGCGGCAATAATGTTTAGCAAAGACGCGACGAAAGAGAAAGAGGAAGAAAAGGAGAATACGATTATGCGCGAAAAAGTGGCGCAAATAATTGCGGAATTGTCGCCAAAAAAATTAATTTTATTTGACTCCACACAGAATACAGTGCTGAAAACGGTGTCAGAAGCAAAGAAAACGACGGATACTAATTTATCCGAATTAGTGACACCAGAAACTGATTCTATTACCAAAGAAGTGAATGACACTTCAAATTTGTCGCCACAACACACGAAATCGCGTGATACGTCACCCGCAATGATTAAACTAAATGAGATGCCTTCACAAAACAGTGTGGACAATGAACGCAGCGATGCTTACGATACTTATAACGAAAACATAAACAATAATGACCCTAAATTCGACAAAGTATTAGATAAGCAATTATTTGATGACAACTGCGCTAATGATGATAACAATAATAATAGTAACAAAAAGAATAATAATAAAGTTATCGAAATCGATAATAAAAATTTCGGTGAGCAAGAAAGTGTTGATAAACAAAAACAACATCAACCACAGCGGGATAGCAATAGTTGCGACGATAAGCTTGAGTTTGTCAAATGTCTTGACTTAATAACGTGTCGCGATTTAAAGCGTAAGCCACGCGCTTATCTTAACGCTAAATATCCGCGGAACGAGATCTCCCGATCAATATACGCGGGAATCGCTACGAAAAAGGCGGTCATCGATATTACGAAATATCAGACTAATTACTCGAATGACGTGAAACTAAATCATAATAGTAGTAGTAATAAAAGGGATAAAAGAAAATCGGACTGCGAATCGGAGAGGAGTGCCAGTGATGTCAAAAAGCAGTGCCTTTCTTCCACCGATTTTAATGATTATAATAATAGTAATAGTAATGCTGTCACGAAAATAGTTGCTCTAAACAACTTGAAAGTTAGTAATAATAAACGATGTAATGATAGTTTTGTGGAAACGCTTAAATATTTTAAGCCATTATCGACGGCCAAAGTATTGCCATATCCGCTCGATTGGTCCTATTTTCTGAATAATATGGACATCGCGTCGCCGTTGGCCTCAAGAATCATCGGTGTTGTGCCACGCTTTCAAGCGAGTGCTAGTAATTCTCAAAATAGCTTAATGGACGTGGCATTCAGTGAATTTTGCAAAACAAGTGCGGTTACTGTTAATCAAACCAATCACTAAACATAATCATTCATTTAATACGGCTGGGAGTTGAATGTTATATAAATAAGTTTTTTTAGAAACACTAAAAAACTGATTATGTGATTATTGATTATTGATTAATGCTCGTCAGCTCAAAACCAAATCAAACGACTGAAACAAACTATTTTTTTATCGCAATCGCAAATAAATATAAGAAATAAAATGATAGGACTATTTTTGTTTATTTTTGTAAAAAAAATATTTAAATGTTTTTAATTCGGAGTGCATTACAAATAATTATCCAAAATAGTGATACAATCAAATGCTACAATTTTCGTAAAAAATGTTTTTATAAAATTGTTTTTGAAGTTTGTGAAAACAATAACGGCTCACGTGTAGAAAAACGCATTTATCAATCAAATATCTTTAGACATGTAAATTTATATTTTTATTATGTAATTAATTTTCAAGTTGTAAATTTATTATAACAAAACAAACTCTTTATATAAATTTATAAAATGATATTTTGCTCAAATACTAATGTTTTTTTGTATCCCAACATGTAATTTAACATTTTTATTTATTTGATTATTTTGTTCTATTATCACTGTTTTTATTTGTATATTTTACAGCTACTGATTGTTAAAGTTGTTCGCCAAAGTTAATAGGACATACCGGTATTAAAGTTTAAAGAGAATATTATTGTTAAACAGAAAAATTGGAATCAATTTAATATGCACTTAATTTTATGAATTTAATAAAAATAAGTAATTTCTATCAAATTACACATTTAATCCATAACTTGTAATTTAAATGAGTAATAAATTATAAAACGTAATAAAGCTATTATACTTGACTACTCATTACTGAGAGAATTTGGGAATTCCTAAAATTCTGAATCTACAAGGGCGTAAAATTTAAAAATTTTCGGCCAAAAGTGACAAAATGTCTATTAAAACCTATTGGTATTGGAAGGGCTTGGTTTAGGCTTTTTAGGAAAAATATTCGATATTGTTTTTGAAAATAGGTTTGGCCCGAAAAGAAAAAATTGCCATTTAAATAAGATTAGTTTTCTCCTCCCCCACTTTATTTTTCAAAATTTTTGAAAAAACTCGCTAATCGTCAATACCATCAGAATCTCGGACACTTTACCCCTGAATTACAAATAAGCTTACAGTTTCTATTAGAAACTTTCTAATGTATTTGTCTCATACTTTTCAAAGTGCGATCCGAATGCTCAACTTTTCGCAATCAACAATTAATGGAGTGATTGAGACTAAAGTTGAAAAATCTTGTTGGGTCGGGCTTTTATTCTCGAAATCCCTACGGATATTTAATGTGAACAAAACAATAATATAAAACACCCTATTAGAAACTTTATAAGAGATTTTACATGATATTTATTTTACATTACAACAGCAATGTACTTTAATTGACATGTTAGTGGATTACACAGATAGTCTCACAGAAAAGTTGAGTAACTATTTTATCGATAATGAACTTAGTAAAATAGTTGAATTAATGATATTCAGTAAATAGTGTTTTTGAGGTTTTCAATTTTTATTTACCTATTATCTTTTTATATAAGATTTAATTATAATGTTAATAAACAAAATTATTAAAAATATAACCTAAATATTATGAAATCGGGTCTGTTTTTCAAAATTTAACATTTTCAAGCTTTCCCGGACATGTATATGGCGGTCTTATATCGTACTTTGGGTCTCTATGAGTTCGAAGTCTAATAGTTTAATAATGTATTTTAATTTCAACTCATTCGTCCGAGTTTGACCGATTTGTGCGCTAAAATGAGAGTATTATAAACCCATCAAAAACTTTTGTTTTGCTAATTTTTAAGTTTCTGAACCATTCATAACACACATTTCTTAATTTTTTACACAAAAGCTTAGTGAATAAGTGAATAATGTCGAAACATAGTTTTTCTCCGAATAACACAGAAAAACAAAACACTGCGCTACCAAATGAAATGGCAGACACGAAAAATTTGGTTCGTTTATATTGCAGGCAGATATTGGAGAACGCGCTCGGTTTTGATACTGGATGCAAATGCTGTGCGGAAATCTATACTGACCCGAAACAGCTCGCGTGTGATATCGAGAAATGTATTTTCAAAGAATTTAAAAATACTAGCGATAAGTATAAAAATCGCGTTCGTAGTCGCGTATCGAACCTCAGAGACATGAAAAACCCGGAACTTAAGATTAAAGTATTGACTGGTGAGATAACCGCGCAACAAATCGCTGTGATGTCATACGAAGATATGGCCAGCGAAGAGATGAAAAAATTGAGAGCGCGATACGCGTACGAAAACTTTATAAACAATCAGCTGCCAGTGCCGACTGGCATCGTTTCCGATTTGCTTAAATGTCCGCGTTGTAGGAAGAATAATTGCGCTTACAATCAGGTTCAGATATTGCGCGCCGACGAACCTATGACCACGTTTTGTTATTGCGCCGAATGCGGACATCATTGGAAATTTTAGTTTGTTTTCGTTTTTGTTTATTTTAAAATTTTATTCACGCACACAAACCACACTGTGATTATGTCATATCAACGATTTGTTATATATTTTTTTAAATTCTCTTATAATTTTTCTTTAAACGACTAGGAAAAAACAAATTTTAAAACTTGTTTTTTTCGTTTTTAACTTTTAACTTTTATAAAATTTGATTAATGTCTTTAAAACTTTCAATGAATAGTTTTACTTTATGTTATTTTTCTTAATTAATACGAAAAAATTTGAAAGTTTGACTCTAGTCTGGTTGCGATTTTTATCAACCCATAATTTTAATTTCATACAATGATTATACAAATTTCCTTTAAGCATTAGTTACCAATTATAAGCTTTATTGCCAGTCAATTTAAAGTTTATTAATTTGTTCACTTTATAAAATTTTCTATTATTAAAAAAATAAAATATACATTATAACTAATTATTTAAGTATTTTTGAATTATTGAATGATTTACGGTCGTAGCTTTTAGGCCTGTCTCAAAATTTTGGTCACTTGAGGAGAAGGATATCAAAACTCATCGTACCACCTGTTCCTTACGGTTATGCCACATTATTCAATAGGTCTCTTCTATTAGTTTGTTGTATGCATTAGATGTCACTAGTTTATATTTATGTGTGTTAGTAGGCTTATATTTAGCCTCACATCAATTCCTTAATTGCAAAAAATTTTACCGCATTTTAATCAAAAGAATATTTCCTAAACGTTAATTAACTAATTTAGAGTGGACGTTATATGCGGAAACTTGTATTTAGTAGAAATGTTTAGGAATGTATCCCCAGAAATTAATTTAAACAATTTTCATTATTGTCTCATTTAAAATTAAATAATATGGTATTTATTAATGCGAATTTCATAAAATAATATTATTACACACGTTAATTATGCAAAATAACAATGATAACTTTAAATTAATTACATGAGTATATAAATAAAGGAAACCATTAAAATATATCTATTATAGTAGAGATGGTATCACTAATTAATAAGTTAATTATCATATAGTAGTTTTGGCTAATGAGCTAACAATTAAATAATTATATCTTTGAAAGGCGAACATTATAAGTTTATGAGATCAATATATAATCGCATATATATTTATATATAGACTTTTAAATTTAAATCAACAATAAAATTATATTATATGTGATTTCAATCTCTAATTAAACAGCAATAAGAATTATTTTTTTTACAATTAACATTTAAATAATTACTCTCAATTTTTTTAAACAGTAAGCGTTGCTCTAATTCGTAAGTTTTAAATATAAGTTTAATTAAATATATATTATCCTCTAATAGTATTTTATTTTCATTCCAATAATAGCCATCGCAATTCAAATATTGTGAGTTTCAAACTTCATTCAAAAGTAAAATCGTTACTAATCATTTCCGGATTCGCTTGTTTTACTAAATCCGCGCTTTAGACCAGATATTACTGAACCGCCCATTTCTAATACTCCTTTACCGGCATTGACCACCGCATCCGCTCCTTGTTTCACCTTAAATGATTAAAATTAGATTTGAAACTGATTCTATAGTTTTTAACAAAATTATATAAATGATAAGCCATTTATATGAAAAACAAAATTAATTTTTATAATGCAAAAAATTGATGAAATGAATTTCCGGAGCAAAATACTGATGATCGAGAAAAGATTTAAAACTGAAATAGGTTAGGCATAATCAGTTTAAATTAAGTTTTTATGTTTTGCTAAAAGATAATATATACTTTTTAAAAAAATTTATTTAATGGGTTTTAGTTTTAGCCAAAACGTTACAAATTTTTAATATTTCGATAATTTGAGCTAACTTTATCGCGTTTTAATTAACAAAAAGCTTATTTGCTTATACGTGCTTATTTAATTTATTCATAAAAAGCAAAGACATTGCAACGGTGACAAAAAATTAGTTTTCCCAAATAAAATAGTGATAAAAAAATCCTAAATTAAAAAACAAATTTATTTCTTGCTTTATCCGTTATTGTAAAAATAAAGATATCTCTTATTATCAGATTTTGCGTAAAAATGAAAATATGCGTTTATAAAAAACCACGGAACATATCAATACTTTGATTTTCGTGATTAATTTTACTAATTATTTGGGTATTACACAACACTGCATAAAAGCAAAGAAAAGCTATCCTAATGAGTAATGAAAATGGTAATAAATTGCTAAATAATGAGTAGTTTATGTAGAAAGCACTATAGATTTTTAACAACAAAATTTTAGTCGCAATAAAGTCTTGAAATTAGCGATTTTTTCAATAAATTATTATTGATTTAAAGCAATCAAAGTCTAACTTGAATTATAATAAGCAAAACGTGTGTAAAAACATGACATTTAAAAATAATGGAAATACACGGAATGATTACCACATTAGTCGCTGCTTGGCTTATGTTTCCAACGGCTCCGCTGGCAGCTCCTAAAATACCTCCAGGATTGGCGGCATTTGATGGATCCACTGGTTCGCCACTATTGTTCAATGATGACTGCTCTTTCGCTTCATTATTGGTGACATTACCCGAAACGAACTCATAATTCTGTGTGGCAGAAGACATTATCGTCTATGATGTGTTTTGATGTGTAGTGATAGTGGCGGCGCTTCAAAAGTATCGTCAGATTTCGTACAATTATCAGATAAAAGAAAATCGATTCTCTCTCTGTGTGTGTATATGTGTGTTCAGGAATGAGAAAAAAATCAATTGCGACCCAAGTTTTTTCTCGCTCTACAAATCGAGTTCCAAATTTAGAAAATGCTTTTAATTAATAATTGATTTGAAGCTTAAAAAACAGCAAATACGTGTGCGTATAAACTATTTTGCATATAACCTATAAGTTGTATCCGAAATCGTTTTTTCCCCAATTCGTGTGACAATAGTTTTTAGCTGAAAACGGGCTGCACCTGAACTAACGAATGCACACTTATTATGTTGAAACGTATTAAAGCGATCGAGTTTAATGATTGTTGCGTTGTTGTTATGGTGTTTTAGTTTATATGCGCCGCTATTCTCTCTTTCCTCTGTTTCTATATATCTATAAGCAAATCACTGGTGGCTTACTTGCGCACATTCGCGATGATATGGCGTTTATGCGTGCGTTTAGTTATGGCGTCATTCTCTCTCTTAAATCCTTTTTCTTTTTACTGGTTTTTGTGATCAATAATTTTGGGATCAATAATTTCGTTGCTTTTCTATTTAGTTTTCAGGCTCTTGTTATTTATATCCATCTCTTTCTCCTGGATTTTGATCTATGATATATAATATATATTTATTTATAAGTGCGACATCAAACTTAAACCAATAATTTTTATCTTATTTTTAAAAGATTATGATGCATTGTTTTTCTTGAATGTTTTGTTTAAATTATTAATAAAATATTGGAATTTTTTATTCGATAAAAGTGTGACATTTTTACACTATAATGGATATCATGATAAAAAATTATGATATATTACATCTCATTTTTGGTGCATAACATCTGTTTTATTTTTGGAAAACAACTCATATTTTAATATTTTATATTTACTTAGAAATTATTAGAAAATTCTTTTTTGTACCATTTTTTGGTAAATAATTAGTTATTATTTTTATCTGGGGAAAAATATTTTTCTAATATGCTCGCAGCATTCACGTACGTTTTAATAAAATATTTTAGTTAATTAATATTTATACGTAAATTAGCTTTATTAGTTATGTTCTTCCATATATATATCGTATTTCAGAAAATATCAAAAAATTCTGTTAATGTCAAGACACAATACTAAGAAAAAACCTTAAGTTTCGGGTTCATTATTATCTAATTTAAAAATATCCATTTCGTTAATAATCAAGATATGATATAAGCCAGTGCATTCATAAAATTATCTCCAAATATGATTGTTTGGATACTTAGTGTAATTGATTGCAGAAAATATTCTGCACAGAAGAGTACATACAATACATGGTTTTAATTAGAAAATTCTGGCAACTAATTAATGTTTCTTAATAATTAAAAAATATGTAATAAAATTTATAAAACTCGTATAAAACTTTTCGGCAATTTTTTTAGCTCACTTTGATTAGACAAAGGCGAGCTTATGGATTTGACCATGTCTGTCCGTCTGTCTGTCCGTGATGGTGTCCGCACTAGCGCGGCCTCTGAACTTAGCACGTATTTTATATTTGTTATTTTTGAAATTTTAGTAAACTGTAGACTAAATATTAATTAAAATAAATTTTAAATAAATGTTAGCTAAAGATCCATTTGTATAAGAAAGTGAGCTCTCAATGAATATGTCGTTCTTGTTTGGTAATAAACAATCTATTTTATTGAATTTCTACTTTTATTTCTATTTTTTCAATGTCTCACTACACTAATGAACTATTATTTATACGGAATCTTCGTTATCTTCAATGAAAATTTTGCATGCGAATACTAAATATTTAAATTTATTAGACAAGTTGCTATCGTAAAGCATCAAATAAAATATTTTAAACTCACAAAAAAATTAAAATGAAAGAAAACAAAATTAATATGATTAGAAATTCAGGGCAGATTAAATAACTTAAAGTAAATAAAAACCCAATAAACTTTTGTCAATACGAAATTTATGCTCACTATCTAAAAATAATATCCTTTAAACTCTCTATTAAAACTCTAATGAGATTATTAGGAAAATAATTAAAAATAAAGAATAATATAAAACTATTGATACTTGAATCCTAATATAAATCCTATTGCTAATAATTTTATGGATTATTTAACAAAAATATATGACTATAAAAATATACATGGCTATTTTAATTGAAACATTCGACATCGCATTACCTGTTTATTTGTTTCCTAAAAAAATAATTTAAATTTTAACAGTCTAATCTCGTCAAATGAATTTTAGTTTCCGCCTCTTAGTACATTTAAGTTACTGCACACCAGTTCGTAGGGGATTATCGCTTCTCTTCCCGTTATAATTATTTGAGGCTTGTTTTCATGACATGAATAAAAAAATAAAATTAAGTAACGGCATTCGTTAAAAAATCTACTTCTAAATCATAAAAAGAAAGGTATATATAAAGCCAGACTATCGTCTGTTTCAAACTAGTAACACTTTTTTACCGCGTTTAATAAAAAGATTACTTATGTGTTTTTAATGAGTTCAGTCTACACAAAACTTTAATTAAAAGTTTAGTTATTAGGGAAATATTTTAAAAAACTTTGAGTTTAATTTTTTAATCCGTTAATTAATAATATTTAACTTTGCGCTCAGAATTCATATTTAACGGAAAATATGTTTAAGGTATTTTAAGAAAAATAATTTCTCTACAATTGTTAATTTGAGTTTTGATATTTGTTTGTCTAGTTGTTTTTGATGATATTTGTTACCGCATTATGTAACGCCGAGGATAACGACAATTACGACGACATGAAAGACTTGCGAGCATCGCTGGGAAAATATTATGACAGTTCATCAACTAATAATGAATATTCAAGCGATAGATCAATAGAAAACGATGACAGCAATTATGATCAATCATCGGACAACTCTTATGGCAATTCGGGAAATTACGGCAATAATGGTGGTGTTTATTCTACAAGAACTGTCGAAGTTCGGCCTTTACAAACCCAATCGTATAATAGACCCCAAGAGCAAGTGATTAATGTTCAACCAGATGATGCACCGGTTGTCGTTCACTTCAGAACTCGTGGAACACGTGTTCGGGTACAACAATCACACACACCTAGTAAATGGCAACAAATTTTTTATGTTAGAAATTAATTAAAAAACTTTTTTGGTAAACAGGTGAACCACAGAAAGTGGAGCGCACGAAATCGGAAGAAGAACCATCAAGAGTTGTGCACGAAGTGCTTAAGCCCATAATCCAAGAAGTTAGGGAAGTAATACAACCATATAGAAGAGTGATTCAGCGAATAGAACCAGTTATCGAAAATGTGAAAACTCTTGTGTCCAGAGCCGAACCCAGACAACGACAATCGTCATCGTATTCCTCTAATAGTCGCTACTATTCGTCATCACCAAACTCTTATAACAACGATTTGTCGTATGGAGGAAGCGATAAATATTCATCGAATGGTGTCCAATATGGTAGCGGCAAAATGAGCAAAGGTCTAGTTTATAGCAGCTCCGATAACATATTCACCAGACAAGGTGTACCTGTTTATCGATCTGTACATAAAGACAATTCAAGACAGTTTCGACCAACTTTATATAAGATTCGTTTAGCTGATTAATCATAAGCTGTATGTTTGTTGGCCCTATTTATTGTTGCCGCATAATTTTTAAAAAAATATTTGTTGCTTTAAAATTTTTACTTACGAAGAGTATATTTACAACAATTGGTAATTTAGTGAGATATATGTACAAAAGAAAGGGGACGGGTAACATAACAAGAGATTTGTATTTAGTTTGATTATAAGTGATTATAATTCCACTTCATATAATAAAATAATAATTTATTGGTTTGATATACTGAATTACATACGTTATTTCAATGTTATAGTTCTTTACAACAATAGGTGCTAATAAAGATACAACGGCCATACTTTGATAGATTAGTCATTATCATATAAAATATAATTAAGTTTGTTATTAATGTGAAGAACGGTTATACTATAGAAAGCGAAATTTTACAACCACTAAACGAATGAAACAAATATATTAAATTGATTGGCATCAATAGTTACAATAATATTATGAAAATAATAATTTCATAATTTATTCATATTAGCAATAATAAATAATTATTTCAAAGTGTATTTGGTGTTTATTGCTGTCAATATTAAATATTCTTAAAAAATTAAAAGCAATTATTATTTACATTCAGCTAATTAATGAACTGTTTAGATAATTTGTAAAATTGTTAGAAAGTGGAACACGTTTTGTAGAAAACCTGTACGTTTTCTAAGTTTAGAACAAATTTACGACTTCTTGTATAGCAAAAACCTATTTAAAATCGCCGTACAACACGCGTTACTAAAAGAGGTTTACTTAATAAACTATAATTAGAATAAACACGAGAGAGTTGGGGTTTTGTATCAATAAATGAATCTATTCTAACGGAGCTAATTTTCAAAGGTTTTATGTTGAAACTAAATTTCAAAGTTAAAAGCTTAAACTGCTAAAATAGAAAAAATATTATTAATTTTGAATTTATCGATGTACAAAATTGTTATGTTTTTTTTATTTAAATAATCTATTTAATTCTCAAAAATTTGTTTTTCTTTATTTTCGAAATAAATTTGTTAATAAAAATATCGCCATTAAATATGGACTCAAATAAAAAATATTAATATATTCATTAAAAACTTGCGATCCATCAATAAGGTTAAGATAAAAGTTTGATAAATCAATAATTAATAAAATATTTAACCTTCCCGAACTCGAATTCTAAATTTTCAAGTATTTAATTCTATTTACATTATCGTTATCATTAGTATCCAAGTATAATATATAAATACATGTATATATAATTTATGTATTAATAAATTAGACATTTTAAAAACAGGAGAGAAAAAATGAAACAAACTTTATTTTGTAATCAATTTTTATCGTACATGTACAGACAGGACAGACAATTTACATAAACTTTATTTTATTGATTACTTTATCAACTGATTTTTTACAGTAGGTTAAAAGATAAAAAAAATCAAAATTTGTGATGTGCTTTAATTAAAAACTGAAAAAATCTCAGCTGTGGTTGCTCTAGATTTCGCGAATGAATACATATCTATTATAATTATCGTATAATACCAAGATTTCGAACTTTATTATGAAAAGCGATCAAAATATTCATTAGATTGCGCAACAGATCACTTCTATATTTAGCAGCCATTGCTTAGTTGAGCCCCTGTGGCCTAATGGATAAGGCATCGGTCTCCTAAACCGGGGATTGCGGGTTCGAGTCCCGCCAGGGGTACTATTTTTCTTTCAATGTCAAATTATTTTGTAAATAATATATTGTTTTTTTTGCATAAATATGAGGAAAACAATACTGAATTAAACATCTTTAGGCTTATAAATTTTGTTACAGCGTTATAAATTTAAATTAATGACGATGTATTTATTTTATTGCTCCAAACTAAAGATTTTAAAGCCGTTATCAAAGAGAAAGAGTTAACATTTTATGGTCTAAAGTTGTTTTATAATATTCATAAAATGTTTTTAAAAAGTTGTTTTTGTTTTTTTTTTGTTTTTAAATAAATTATTTTAATTAATGTATTACAGTATAATAAAAATGATTTGAATATGTGACACTAGTGTACGCTATATGATATCGATATAATCGATTGTTGTGTTTGGATTGTTGTGTTAGTGTTAGTTTCGATTATAACTCTAAGCTGTAGTGTGAGTGTGAGTGTGTGTGTGCGTGAGAGTGAGAGGAGTGTTGTGTTGAGAGTGTGTGTGTGATGCGATAGGCATTGACTCCCATTAACTCTTTGTCGGTTATTGACACACCTATTCGATTGGGATTTGTTTGGTCCACAAAAAATGAAGTATTTTCCTATCGAATCGCCATTATTCGCTCATCACCATCAGTCGCACGAACTCGATGACGACTTTATCATCAAAATCGAGTCCGAAGTGATAATCGATTGCACGGAAAGCGTTCTCACGAGCAGTAGCTGTGTGTCCAATGGTGTCGACAATGACTGCGAAAACCAGTTCAACTGTTTAATCGACAGCAGTTGCAGCAACGATGACAACAATTCAAAGACCGATGACAATGATATGATTGATTATAACGATAACGACGACATCGACATTAAGCCCACCATCGATAACGACATTCACCAAACAAATGGCGTTTCGCTCACATATTCTTCGCCGCACTCAGCGTTCATGCGCCGAACCACCAGTTTCGAGAGCAGCGGTTATGTGGGAAGCAGTTACACGTCGTCGGAAACGGCAAGTATTAAGTCAGACACAGGCAGCAGTTGCGAGAAATCGGAGACAGAAAGCATATGCGCCACCAATGGTGTGAATGGAGTGAACGGTAAGGATTGTGCGGGTCCTGTAAACTGTGGTGCGGACACGCCTTACTTCTGCAAGTGGACGAACTGCGATTGGCCTGGAAATAAAGACGATCTCGTGGACCACATCAGAGAGATTCACGTGGAACTGCAACCGTATCAGCAGCAGAGACATAACTGGGAGATCAAGACTAATAATAGCCAGTTGTCGTCGAGCATAGCGATTGATAGGAAAATATGCGGTTCAGAAGGTAATAGCGGTAAACTGGTTAACAACGGAAGGAAAGCTAGTGATAGTAGTGGTAGCAATGGTTTCCATCCGAAGAAAAGCGAATCACAACAATACGTGTGTCTATGGGAAGGATGTAAAGTGTATGGTAAGAGCTCGTTGTCCCGTAATTGGCTGGAGAGGCACGCACTGCTCCATTCAGGTCCGCGACCGTTCAAGTGTATTGTGGAAGGATGTGATGCCCGATTCAAGACCCAATCGGCGCTCGAGCGACACGTGAACTCCCACTTCAAGCCAAACGTGGATCTTAGTTGCAGTAATAGTACAAATAACTTATTTGAACCATCGACCTCCACTTCCACCACCGGTAGCGTATTAACGCCATCCAACTGTTCCCAAAGTGATAACAGTAATGGCGCGTTGATGAGTCCGTTTGAGCTGCATCTGCAACAGTCATCGCACGCTACAATGATTAGAGTGAAGTCCGTTAACGATAGCAATCAGTTGATGAATGGTAGTCACGCTAACGCTAATCCTAGCTTTAATCACAGTAACGCCACGCCAAACAAAATACTCAAACGAAAGAAATCGCAGACCAAGTTAAAGCGAAAGTGTATTATCGTTAAGTGTAGCGAGGATTTCTTCGACGAGTGCGTTATGGAACAGGTTAGGTATGGATTAATACAGCTGAACGCTCAAACTGGTCTCGACATTAGCACACAAACGGACATCACATTCCATAGCAAAGTCATCGCTCGCCGCAAGAACGAGAGCGGAGAGATCAACGTATTACTGAAATGGGAGCCAAACGACATACTTCCAGACGTTTGGGTTACTGAGCCAGAAGTCAGTTCACTGAAGAGCAAAAGCATTCCCATATCACTGTTGCCGCCCGAATGTTTAGCGCAGTTGACTGAGTTGAGCGGCCAAGAAATTAAACCAAAGATTAAACAGAGGCGAAAGTAAAGTAGCATTTGATTTCGATTCGCGTTTCAATAAACCCAACAATTTTTAAATTGCGAAACGTCGACACCGAATATGAAGTTTTTATGTATTTTAGCCTGAATTGTTATTCGAATTCGCCTTCACTGCCAATTAAAAAATATTTATACTAATTAAAAGTAATTTATCAAAGTCTTCGTCTATAGTGAAGACTCTGGTGGAAGATAAAACTTTTAAGTGTTCAACATAGCCATAGCACTCTCTCTTTCTATCTCTCTGTTTCCCTCTGTCCTCCACTTTCCTGCTATCGTATCGACAGAATCTGTTAGTTCTTCTAAAGAATCATTGCAGTTCTGTCTTTAATATATATATATACATAAATATATATAAATATATTTCAAAGATAAAAATCAATTTTATTTAAGAAACAAGTTTTTTTAAAAAAAAGTTAATTGAATTGGATTCCTATTTATTATTCACACTTCCTATTATATTTCATATTATCATTTTAAAAAAATATATTTAGTTTTCAATTTTAATATAAAAAATCGAAGAAGAAAATTAAATTATTTAAGTTATTTAAAGGGAAAAAACATTTTAACTATTATTTAATGTATAATTTATTTATATTTGCCTATTTATTCGAAAAAAATAAAAACTCGTATTCAAATATCGGTTGAAATATTGCGGTAGATTTACACAAAAATCAGTGAAACTAGTATTTTTCGGAGTTTATTTACAACAAAAAATGTCATTTCGTTAATAAAATTACGAGTTAGAAATAAAAACTTACGCTCATGTTTCTAACAATTATTTATTTAAAACTGCATTCGAGTCGTACGTGAAAATTTCAGCGCATTTAGTGTTGAGGTGAGGTTACTAACCTATTATGACAGAGCGAGCAAAAAAGTTTTTTTTGCCATTAAAAGTTGAATACATGAAATATTTAACTAGACTCGCAAAAACGCCGCAATTATTTTAGCCTATATGCTACTAAAAATTTTAATTGACTGTTTTTCGTTTGTTGTTATCTGCACTGTAAAAATCTAATACTTTTTCATTATTTATTTAGTTTTCAGTCGAATTTTTGTCAAAAATGGGAGTTTCGAAAAATCAACTGATTCGAACTACAATTTTTTCTTTTTTTTTGACCATTTTTTCTGCCCTTAATTTTTATAGTTTGACTTTAGATTATTATAATTTGTGATTGGTTCAGCCGCACATCAATATGATTCAATCATCTTCATAATTCTACGAGTCTAGTGTAAGATTTTATTTTTGTTATGAAAACTCTATGTTTTATAATTTAAAACTAAAATAAAGCAAAAATTAAATAATTAAGATACATATGAAAAATGTGTGCCTAATTAGTTGAATTTAAACTAAAATCGATTGAAAATTAAATTTAAAGGATGAATGCATTTAGAAATTCAATTATATAAACATTTATTATAAATATATATTTAAAAGTTTATTTTATTTTATTTTTATAAGTTTTAAAGAAATGTATAAATCGGAAAATTTTATGGCTAAATTTATGGGTATTTTGATAAAATTGCTATACGTAGCACTTGTTATGTAATACGCTTTGTCTCGTTCTTTTTTTGATAGCCTGAAACATCTGTGTTGTGTAAAAGTAAGTGAGATAGAGCTAAACAGTATATATTGAATTAGTTGGTGATAAAAAATGAATGAATGAAGGAACTACCGGTACTAGAAAAATATAAAAACTTTGCAGTTCTGTTTATATTGAAAGCGAATTTTTTCGCCATAACATTACTGTATAAAATTAAACATCAGTAAATAGAAAATTATGTTGGAATACAGAAAATAATTGAAAGATTTATTTTCAATGTTAAATATACAGTACTTACTGTATAGACCATTTGATGTACATTGTAAAGATGTAAGTTTTAGGCGGCCTAAGCCTACAATGTTCAAAGGAGCCTATGCCTACAGCCAATAACAAAAAAAGGCTAATTAACCTCTAGGCTCTTATTTACTGAAGTAACTCTTATTAAACTGCTAAAAAGTTTAATGAAAAAATTATCTTATACAGAAAAGCACAATAATTTCATGTTTCAAGTATTGTAGATCTTTTGAAATATTCAATTAAAAATTATTTTTTATATCGAGCCTACAGCCTAAACCTAAGGTTACGAAAAAATAGGTTGGCCTAAGCCTAAGCCTATAGAAAATTTTAGAGCCTAACTTGTAAGCCTACAGCCTACGATATGTTATAACCTGTCAGCCTTGAGCCTACCGTGTAACCTTAGGCTCAGCCTAAATTTACATCTCT
>JAQIXJ010000886.1:0-26093 GCA_034700185.1 Phthiracarus laevigatus | reverse complement strand
CTTACTCGCTATGGCGAGTATAGTGAAACTATTTTTACTCGGCTTACTCGCCATATACCGCTACAGCCATTTTTCAAAATAGGTCCAATGGATTGATCAGTTGGAACAGTTGACGATATATATATCATTTGAAAGGTATTAATGCGTGGAACTTATATATAACTTCTTTTCCAACATCAGATAAACGCTTCCGAAGTTTTCGGCGTTTAAAGTTTAGAAAAATTAAAATAAATTACCGTTCGACTTACCTCTGAGTATGGCGCGGTAATACGTTATGAAGGAAGGGAAAGTAACTTTTTTAAATGCCAGACAAAGCCAGGCACTTATTGTCAGGAGCGCCCGATTTTTACGCTCTAATGCTAACCGACTGTACCAAACTTTTACGTGTACAGTGCGGACGATATTATTTTGGAAATTATGGTTTTTATCACTGATGCATCAGATTTAAGGTTATACGTTATATATTATATAACATATTATCTAGAAATACTCGCGAGCATGAGTAAAGAATTTTCGTGAATTGAAAAAACATATTTTCAAATGCTTCCTCCCATTCGTATTAATTGTGCAGTTAGCCCGAAGCAGGGTGTTCGGGAGGGGGTTGGACAGGGTATACTCCCTCCATGAAAATATGAAGTTGTGAAATAAATCGTCGCTTAAATTTGATGATTTTGACCACCCCTTGAATTTTAAAAATTTTAAATGAGTCCACCTCCTGACCTTCAAAGTCTGAGACACCCTCTTGTCCAACCGTACATAAAAAAATAAATTAGAGTAAAGTCTTATTATTACAGATTTTATTCATACTTGTAAAGACATTATTTAAAAAACTTCTCACATTTCCCGGTAAAACATACGCAATACAAAAATGATTATATCGGAAATTATTCCAAAAAAAACAACACGCGATTACTACTGTGAAAATTAAAATAGTAGTAAGTAGTAGTAGCAGTAAATTACAAGTGAATTACAATCTGTTCAATGCTTAAATTTATCAAAACAACACAGTAAATATAATATGAGAAAAAACGTATAATTAAAATCGTTTTGTTACGCAATATAAGCTATAATAGGTATGTAATCAAATAATATATCGATGTTTCACTGTTCGAATAAATGCATAATTATAATATAAAATTACGAAAACGAAAAACATCTCATTTTTCCCGTTATAGAGAACTATTATCTCTTTTAAGTTTAATAATAACAAATTTTAGATCTAAAGTTAATGAGAGAGCTTTCAAAAATGTGCGAAAAAAAACGGAAGCGAAGAGAACGGTGTTTAAGGCGATTCAGTGGCGCCCTTAAGTGTCTCCTTGTCGAACATGTATTCTCCGAGACCAGAACCAACGCGTTTCAAGTTTGTCACGTAATCGGAGAATTGTTTAATCGATTCGACCTGTTCCTGAAGGAATTCAGTTTCCAGAAAATCGCACATCTATTTAATCAATAGGAAAAATTAGCGATTAATTAATTTATTAAATCGTAAGACATTGGGTATAAAATTTTCTAAACCTGTGGATCATTCTGATTGGATGATAGCTTATGCAAATCGAGAAGCGACTGATTAACCGTCTTCTCTAATTGCAGCGCCGCTTGCATCGCGTCGATACCCGAACCCCAGTCATCCAAACTCGGTTTCTGTTGAAAAAAAATCAAATAATTTGAGAATGAAAAATTGATGAATAGTTTTTGGAAAATCAAAACAAATACGTTAATTTTTTTACCTTTAGACAGTTGAATATATTAATTTTTAATAATATTTTTGTTAATTATTTAATCATTTTGCCTTTAATTCAAAAAATTCTAATTTAAATTAGATACCGAATTAATTTTAAAATCAAATATTTGCAAATCATTTATAAATAGATTAAACACGCTAAACATCACTATTTAGCTCACAAACAAATCTGCAACTTCTCAATAGTTGCTAAGTAGCATTTTTATTGTTTAAGTACAAAGTTTGACAGATTGAAAGATAAAAATTCATTAGGAATACTAAACAGATATATGCTTCTAGTGTGTGCGTGACCTTCGGATAAATTATTCGGAGAAAATATACCCTTTAGGAAAATATTTTCACTTCCTCTCCGTAGAGAAACAGGGAGAGAGAAACGGCTCATTTTTAAGATTACTATCACTTACTTAAAAAATGCTGTATATATTTCTAAAAAAACTGTCAATACTAACAACAATGCTTACCACACTGTTAAGTGGTTTAGCAACAACTTAACGGGTTTAAAATGTCCCTTTGGAATGTTAAAAAGTCATTGAATATTCGCGATTATAATTACAAGTTTCAAATTTTCAAAGTCGAAAGTTAACAATAATTCTATTGTACGCATAAATTATCGACTAGTGGGTACCTCAACGTTCAAAGATCGTTCAAACGCCTGAATTGGCAAAAATAAACGCTTATCTATATCAAGGATAAATGAAATTATATTTTTGGGAATAAGTTTCAATTCTAAACCTTGTGATAGATTTTGAAAACCGAGAAAATATAGTAAACGAAAAATAAAATCAGGCCAATAATTACCGCCACATTCTGCAACACAATACGTCCGCCTCTCATGTTCTGGTACTTCATAAACTTGGACGCGTGTTCCCTCTCTTCGTCCGATTGTTTCTTGAAAAACTTGAAGAAACCGGGAAGCGCTACATCGTCTCTATCGAAGTAATACGCCTGCGTATGATTAGATAATTAATTATTACGATTCATTTTCACGTATAACTTGAATAATGATACGAAAAAAATAAAATCAAATCAATTTCGTAATAAAGCAACAAAAACTACAGCTGTAAATGTCAAAAAATACAACTCGGCGTATGAAAAATGAAATGAAAAAAATCATCAAAAAAAATGAAAATTTATACATTTATACAATTTTAAAATTATAATTACGATTTGCAACACGAAATACAAGAAAATATATTAAAGTAAAGTTTAAAATTTCATTCAAAAAACGAAACAAACACAAAATAAAATTACATAAACAACTGAAAAAAGAAAACGTAAAACACAACAAAAATGTTGAATATTATAAAATGATTTGATTTGAAATAATGATCGTATTACCATCGATAGGTATACATATGAGGCGTAAAGCTCTAAATTAAGCTGTTTATTGATAGCGGCCTCCACTTCGGCCGAAAAGTTCTGTCGCGGTTGCGATGATGCCATTACTAAACTTACGATCAAATCAATTGAAAAAAACACCACAAAACAAAAATAGTATTTAAATAACGATAGTTTAATATGAGGCAAATAATATAATGGGAAGCAACCGAACGCGAGTGGTTATACTGCGAAAATACTGGGGAAATATTGCACTATTAATAATAAGTTATGGTAAATATATATGTTTTGTCAATTGGATCACCACAACCAATAATGTTGACTCAGTAATGCGCTGTGTATTATGGCGTTTTTAATAAATAAATCGCACAGTGAAATGCAGTCAAATAGCAGTGATGTACGGTGTGCTGTGCTGTGGTGTGCGAAAACCCGATTACGATAATCGTAAGCGTGTTTATTTCAAAAACGTATATACGTCTACACTATAATAATGTACAGTGTATGTATGCGCGAGTGTTTGTCGTGATTTATAAACCTGTGGGTTGTAATATGGGGTTTTTTTCGGATCGCGATTTTTGTCACGTTTGCCACATTAAATGACCTTTAAAATTTTTGTTTTGCTTTGCTTGCACTTTTTTTAGTGTTTTTGAAAACTTTAATAATCGTTCGATGAAAAATTTACATATTTTATTTTTTTTCGTTAATAAAATGTTTTGGCTAACAGTTTTTAACCTCGGTTTAATATCTCGCGTCTTTTATCGGTGTTTGCCTGTACAAAATATTTACTCTGTGAATAAGCACTAACTGATTTCGCAATTCTTTCGAATATTTGTACCATTTAGATGTGGAACTATTGCGCTTAATTTCGCACAAAAAATCTATTTCAAAAGTACTAAAATAATTGATGTAATAGATAGGCCATTCAATACATATTGAATCGAAAATAAAATATACAGTTATTATGTCAGCTATAATATAAGTGACGGGAGATTTTTTATTAGAGATTAAAGAATTTTGTCAAATTATACGTTTTATTTTTGCAAAATCGCTAAAATTGCGAATCATTGCTTTTTCTTTTTAAAATACTGATAAATTTTAATAATTATTAAAGTTGAAATAAGTTATAGTTTAAATTTAACAAAATACTTCAAAAAATGAACCATAAACAGAAAATATGCCCGAAAACAATGCAAACGCGCAAAATAAATATAAATCGAAACGTGCGTACACGTGTCAGCTAAACCAATATATTTTTAAAAAATTAATTCAAAAATAGTAACATTACTATCGTTAAAATACTTTATATTATTCGGGAATATTGCGTCAACAAAAAAAAAATATCCACAACAACATAATCAAATAAACAGTGAGAGAGAGTGCGAAAAAACAAATATTACGTAATGAAACAGTTATGTACACACGCAACCGTTACCCTAATATATGTTTGACTGTACGACAACACACACACACGATCGTGTATACGCTTTATTATTTTTTACATCTCTCTCCGCCAATACTTCTCAAAAAACCAAAAAATCTCAATCTCTTTTGGCGTTTTTAAACAAGCGGTTATCGTTACATAACGTACAGTATAACATCGAAATAACGATGATAAATACGATCGCGTTTTGATATATTGTACGTGTTTTTTTTGACCATAAATAGTGAAACTGTTTGCCAAATCGTAAGCGAAAATATTAGTGTTTCGTGTATTTTTTGAGTTTTCAACATATTAATTAATCGTTTATTTTCGATGTTCGCGAAGAAGAGCGCAATAATTTTTCGCCACAACAAAACCGCCGAAGAAAACGATTGGCGAAAATAAACTCAAAAAAAAATCGTTGGGTTTCGATTCGATGTATTTTGGGAAAAACGGCGCTCAATAACGGCATATTCGCCCACACATAAATTTACATTGATTTTATTATCGAAAAATTAAACGATAACATATTTTTTGAGTGAAATTCAAGAACGAAAAAACATAAGTGTTTATTATAATTATCGCGAGTGAGTTCAATAGATTATCAGACGATAATGTGTCCGAACGGTGTAAACAACTCATCGATCGGTTCCCACCATCAGCTGAAGCTGAGTGGCATCAATCGACTCATATTCTCGTATTTGCTCATTATATTCCATTTGAGCAAAGCGGCCACTCATTGGGTGGTCACTGAGGATGGAAAGATACACACGCAGGTGAGAGACCCGTCTTCTAATTGAATTGATTTCCTATTGAATTGATTTGAAATGGTAGGACGACTCGGTGTATCAGTTGAGGCGACCGTACGATTTGGTGTCGCTATTGCATCAGGAAAAGAGGGCGCAAATGTTGGCCGCTATTAAGACACAGTTAATCGCGCAGAAGGAGGAAATCGAGTCCGACTCGAACTCAAGTAATTATTTCTTAATTATTCGACGGTTAATTCGTTTGCGAATATTTAACGTTAATTTAAGCGTTTGGTTACATTGTTTTCGTTGTGTGCGATTAATTTTATTGACAATTTAAATGGTTTTAACCTTCATTTTCTGTGTTTAGGTTAGAAAGTTGCCGATAGTAATCAGTTGTTGACCGTATTATAAACTTAGATTAAACGCTGGGGTTTAATAAACCCGTAAAAAATTTGCTCTCTAACGATGCCGTAAATTAATTATCTTATCCGCAAACTTTGCTCTCTGTTTCTCCTGTTTCTCATCTATCTTTAAACCTGTGTGTTATCGAAATTTCTATAGATAATAGCTTTTATTTTTTATTGTATCTTTAAGAAACATTTGTTCAAACGATTCGAATGCATTGAACTGTAACCGAAACCGATACCGAAAATAAGTAAAACATTTTTTAAAAATTTTTTTAAAATTTTATTTATCGTGAAAATTATTAGTGAAAAACAAATGTAAAATAATATGCATTGTGTTTGCCATTCTTATTAAGTTACTAAAAAATTAATTTATAATGACTTTGTACAAAAGAACGCAATATAATGTAAATATTACGGATGCGAATGAGTCGATATTTAAAGTCGTTGTTTCCATTGTTATTAAACTTACATCTACTTAATGCTCGTATTGTTAGACTGAGCGCCTACTATTTAATTTTACTTTTTAGTTTATTTTGCTGCAAAAATATAGAGTAAAAATAGATTTTTTTTATATGCATTTCGGTAACTTGAGTACAGAACGCGAAACTTAGCGGTAAGCTTTTTTTTTGCTGGGGTTATTCGAAAAGAAATTTCGATCCGCATTTAAAACGCGAAAAAATGCATGAATATTATCGATTACAGTATTTTAGAACCGAGAAAATGTGATTCTATTTCGCTACATAATTGACGGTAATTATTTTTTGTCGAAATTAGCATTTTTTCTGATTGTAACATGTGTTGTGTTACCATATTATTTTCATAATTCGTACAATTATTTTTTCACCTCAATTTTTATCAACTGATTTACAAATCATTACTATTATAATGCAGTAAATTTCTTTCTTTCTTTTTCGCTGTTCGTAACACTTTTGACACATGAAAGTTTTGACATTGATATGTCAAATATGATAACTCGACACGTTTTCTCTCGGGTTTTATTTCGACGCGATTTAATGCGCGACTAAATTTTTATTGGTAATAAAACTTAAACCAATACACGCAGAAACGAATTCTTAATACATTTTTTTTATTGTTTTATTTGAACACATTCTGGCATTTTTATGCCATCACTGTATAAATAATGCAAAACCATATTTATATGCGGACAATGGGATATATAAATGAAGTGTGCTCTTTCTTATGATGAAATAAGTATACGCTTCGCACACGCGATCAAATGGCTCTATTTATGTAACTATACGTAAATCGATCATTGAAGTGCTTAAGTATCAAAAAAGAAGAAAATGTTTTTTTTTCAAAACTATTAACATAAACTTGAAAGTTAATGGATTTTATAATAATTTATTTATATACTGTATATTGTTGTTATTGTTTTTTTTTATGTTTTTATAATGTAGTGGTAGCGGTTTCGTTTGCTCAGTGTTTTCTCTTATTTATATATATTATGTGAATTAATTTTTTTGATTTAATTGTAACGTTAGGAAAAATAAAATACGAAATTGTATTTAAAGTTTAAAAAAAACTTTGAACAGTATTGTAAACAAGAAAGACACATACATGGAGATTTCATTTTTTAAGATTTTAGAGCACGATAACATTATGTTCAACCTTTTTTTTATTATAACTGTGTATTTTGCTAACACACGGACAGACAGATAAGGTCAAAAACAGTAGCTCTACTTTTTTAAAAAGTGAGCCAAAAACTTTGGTTTCAAAATGTTTTTCATTCTCCAAATTACAGTAATGTTTTATTTAAAAAATAATTCATATTTTTTAGATGATAACGAAGAAGACGTGGAACAGTTAGTGTACTCGACAAACTCTAATTGTGCCGAAGCTGAGAAGCCATTGACTCAATTCGATCTTTACGTCGGAACAATGCTATTCTATGTGCCGAACGATAGCAATGTTGTTAATTACTATAGTATGCATAAAAATAGCGGTAACGACAAACCGAGCAAAATTAGCGACGATAGCGGCGGTGATCTAAATGATAAAAAAAGGTATGCCATTGTTTTATTGTTTTTATTTGCTTGTTTTTAATAAGTCTAATTCCATACTCGTGTTTTGATATCAACTTATCAATATATACGCTATGTCTCGTTTAAATGTTTATATTCTTTTCGAAACATTAGAACCAGAATTTTTTTGGGATTATGTTTTTCGTTGTCATTGGACCACAGTATCGTCTAATAATATTAATATATAATTAATTTGATTATACGTAAATAGTTACGAACGACATCCGCAAACAATTTGTTTTATTGCGTTTTATAGTATCAAAATGACACCAGAATATGATCTCGTATTACCTGTGCTGTTTTTTTTGTTCGAAACGTTAGTAACCATTTGTTGGGTTATTTTTCATTAATAATCTTTTTCCATTTATTATATTCGAAATTGGATAAAAATAAATTATCTTATCGTTTCCTTGGCTATAAATTTTATACGATAGTATCGAATTTTAAATATTCGGAAATAATATGCCATTTACATTAATTTTGGTGATATTTTAACAAATTTCAATTTTTTCTTAGGAAATATTTCTATAGGTTATATTCACTGATTTTTGCATTATGCTTACGAGTTAGTTGTAACCGAAAAATTGTTAAATTTGAATTCGTTTTGGCTAAATAATCGACCAAAACATCCATTCTTAAGTTTAGCTTACTTATTGCAATTGTAAAAATTTTCTATGCTATACTATTTTCTACTATAATTGCCTCTTATTATAATTTATCGCGTATATATTTAGATGGAACCATTTATAACTATTTTTGTAAAAATATTATTATTGAATACGTTTTTTTAAAATTTTGTTTTCAGCAATAACTTTATTCGAATTATTCCAGTCGACTCTCGACCAGAAAAACATGAACCAAACTGCAGTAAAATAATGCCGTTAGACTTTAGTATGTTCGGCTTCGAACACTTACCGGCAGTGCGTCAGCGAAAGCTGCTGAAAATTGAAGCCGAAAACGAGATCCACACCACAATCACGAATTTAGAGGATCTGAACGATTACGGCGATGCGGTATACGAAGCGCTTAAACAGAACTCGTCGTCGTGGCTGCTCTACACGATGGCGTCGTTCTATTGGCGAGCGGTTGGCAACGCTTTCGAGTCTGTGGAGTGTCTTCGCCGCGCTCTACACTTCAGCGCATACCAGTACCGACATATACCGCTCGTTTCGCTGGGAAACGTTCTCCACCGAAGCAAGTGTTCCGAAGAGGCGGCCATTGTGATTCACGCAGCGATCGATGTGGCGCCTGACGCCGCTATATCTCATTACACGCTCGGAAACATATATGCTGTAAAGCTATTTTTTTACTGTTGACTATTTTTACTTTTAACGCCATTATATTTGACATTTTGTTGCGTCGTTTTGTTAGGTGATGGCCGACTATAATAAATCGGTGATTTGTTTCGATAATGTGCTTAAATTGGAGCCAACGTTCGAAGAGGCGAGACTCAGGAAGCACGCGGTTTTATGTCACAATAAAGTGGAAAAAGCGCTTAAAGCTCAGCACGAGTATGTCTAATAGTTGTGTGTGTGTTGTGTTGTACCGTATGTGCATTAGCATATACACATAAATACACTCACACACGCCTTTTTAATATTGATCCGCATTAACTGATTAGCATATCATTTTTTTCGTTGTGTATTATATATACGAAGTATGTGTATATATACAATAAAACTTTTAAAGTTATTGCATAATTTTTCGAACGCTAATTCTTTTATTGTAACCAAAAACTTTTTAAAAGTTTTTTTAACCAAAAACTTTTTAAAAGTTTTTTTTGGTATAAACTGAGATTTCGATTTTTGTTTCGTTTTCGTATTCACTAAATGTATTTTACGGACGAATTTTGAATATAATCCTCAACACTTTTTGTATATTATTAAAACTCATGTTTTTTTATGCCCGAATTCCCCTATAAAATTGACACTTTTCAGTGCCATATTCGAAAGATTCGCTGATATCACAAGATATGTGACGTAAAACTATTGTCATTATTATCGAAAATAGTTTTCCGTGGTTTATCTTAAATAGTTTACAAATAACTGGATAAATATGTTACCGATTGTTTTCGTTTTATCGCATAATCCAGGAAAACACTTAAAATATTTGAGCGATTAGATACGCTTATATTATAAGATTTGTTCGATCCTTGTGCGCAAAACGAGGCATGCCATTCAATGATATTGTTTTGCCGGGTCTTATCATTTGTAGAATGAAGCTTTTTTTGAATGAACACGAAATAATCGCGTAACTCTTTTTTCCACTAACAATAAAATCTTATACTCAATGATTAAACGAAATTCCTCTTTTTTAATCATTTTCAATTGAATTTCACTTAATATTATCTAATACCTAATAATTATATACTTTATGATAAAAATTCAAAAAAATATGAAAAGTTTTTGTTTTTCTAATTCGCTTAAAACTTCTCGCGAACAGTACGCTACAGAAAACGCTGGAAGAATTGCAAGGCTACCAAAAACAGCAAGAATTATGGCTACAACACCAGCAAAAGCTGCTGTCGGAACAGGCGTCGCCGGGTGTGCTGCTCGAGCAGCGGCTTAATTACCGCGAGTACAAGATTCGCGAAATAATCGACTCGACGAATCGCAAGCCTCCAGCGTCTGCGGGAACGGCATCCGCTTCGATGGCCGGCAACATGAATACAAACTCGATCCAAGGCGTGGACGCGGCCACCGCTGCGGCAGCTGCTGCTGCGGCGTGTGTGACAGTGGAGAATGCGAACGCCGGTAACGGCAAAAAGGGCAACGCAGCCGACTGTCATATGGTTCCCATTCTAATACCCATCACTTTTGTGCCGCCCTCTTGAGTTTCGCCGCTTATCAGTAGTGATTTAATTATTAGTATTAGCTATCAGTCTCTCTTTTTCTCTTGTTTTTTTCTATTTGTTTCTTCTAGAGGTAAATAAAAAATTAATTAACGACTTTTTATGTTATTTCCCGAATATAGTCTATGTTTAGCAGTTTCTCGAAGTTTTATCTTCTTTCGAAATTCTTTTGCTTCCCTTTTCAAGCTTGTCTTCTTTTTGTTTTGCTTTTGTTGGGTGATCTTAATTTTTATTGATTCTTTATCTATAACTAGTGTGCGAACACTCGAGAAAAATATTTTTCCGTCTCAATGACGTGCCATAAATCTTAAGCATATTTTTAATTAATTTTTTGTTTTGTTGACCGGCAAACAAAAATTTTCGATTTATGAATAATGTGAAATTCGTTCAAAAAATTATTTGCTTGTTTATATTCATAAATCGTTTTTTATTAAGTTTTTTTTGAAAAATATTTTTTAAAAGTTCTGAACAGATTTTTAGTAGTAGGAAAAATAATATCACGCTTACGCGATAAGAAAATACGGTGATTTAATATGGAATAATTTATTGCGAATATACGGTGTGTGTGTGTGTGAGTGTGTGTTTGATGTTGTATTAGTTTTCGATGGGAGCATAAGAATTTATGAGTTTTGATGTTATGTAGACTTAATTTTATATGTCGAGTTTAAATTTCAATATTTTAGCTCTCAAATTCTTTTCTTATTTTTTAAATTTTTTTTTCGAAATCAAATTTCCAGACATTTGGTTGCGTGCATTATTATTTACAGTTAACTGGATTCGTAGTCTAGTCCTTAACCTTATGTCTTTAGACGCTATAAAAAATGTGATTATTTTGCTGTACAATGACTTATTTCGTCTATAGTGTTGATTTTCATGCTAACGGTTAGTGTTATTTTGATTTTTATTTCGCCAAAAAAAAACGTCGATTTTTAGATTTTGCATTACCAACAAATTTTTCGCTGCCAAAAAAGGTTTTAAAAAACTATTTACCGATTTTAAGCAAACGAAACGCAATTTTTATTTTTTTGGTTCTCGAAAATTTATAAGTTTTCTACCTTTTAATCGTTTCGTTCAACTATTATTTCGATCGTAATATTTTCACTTAAAAAACCGTTTTTTACTTGACTGCTAATTAAATCATTACTGATAATAAAAAAAATTCAAGTTTAGGCGAAAGTGTTACTTAACATTATATATAATGAATATAAAATAATAGACAATTTATTCTTTAATTATTATATAATTAATAGGTTTGCGATAATACAAAAATTTATTGCTAATTATTATTAATACATATTATTTAAACGAAAACTGTGTCACAAAAAACTCATTGAATTTTAAAGTGTTTAAAAATACTAATAAAGCTCTATTAAGAGGGAGAGAGAGAGAGAGAAAACTGTTTATTATTGTTCGCGAAAAAATCAGTTTTTAGATTATAATAATTGTTTTTCTTAAGAAAAATTATTAAAAATTAATGAAAAACTTTAAATATTGTAATACTGACGGAAAAATACGCTGAACTTATTTATTGTTAAGAAAGCGAATAATAAGAAAAAAAATAAAAGCATAAATTATTTTGAAAATTGAATTGAATCGTTGAATTTTTTCTCCGCATATTTACGCACACATAACATATAAATTATGCAAAAAAATAAAATACTTAAACCGCACGTATTGCTAAACGAATACCGCGTATTCTTTGAGTTTTTTATTATTAGTTTAAACGTATCGTTCGTATCGCCAACAAAATAATAATACTCTAAAACCCAATCACCAGCAATAGAATATTAAAAAACGAACCAAAAAAAAGTATAGTTACCATTAATCATCTTATTTTCTTTGAATAAGCTGCTTCGCTATGGAAATTAAGTTATTAAAATCGTATTATTATTATTATTACATTTTAAGTTGCGGTAACCAAGGAATGGATAACCAGGAGATAGCGATACTGTCGCGTTTACTCAGTTCTAGTTTAAAACCAGGAGATCGTTCACCAAAACGATCATTATTAGTCTGGGTTTTGCAGTGTAAGGTTGTGTTGTCTCGCGTCTCATACACACAACGCTCTCCTCTCTCTTATCATTTTACATATATGATTATATCATAGTATATATATATATACGGTATTTATATATTTATATTTGTCGCCATAGTTGCGCACTAATTTCGTTTTAAATATTTAAACTTTAAACTTAAAGTCCTAACTTCTATTATGTATCAAAGTTGTTGTCATAAGTGGTTGTGTACGCGACAAACGAGAGACAGTATAATAGTGGAGAGAGAGCGAGAGCGAGAGAGAGAGGTTGAAAAAAAACTGTTCAAACCTGCGAATATATATTATTATCATTTATACTTATTATTATTATTACTATTAAGAAACGATACGATTCTCTAGTTGCTGACTCACGTCATAAGAGTGATACTAATGTGTCTCAAAAATATCTTGTGCGTGTGACAGCGGCTATAGTATTGTTGGCCAACTCATCGCACTCACACACACACATATATTATATATATATATGTGTGTGTATATGTTGTATAAGTCTATATAAAAACCTATGATTTAGCAGCGGCTCTCGTCGATTTGGTTTTTTGTCTGCGCCACGCACTTGTCTGCGCTCCGCAAAAAAACGGATAGTAGTCTTTTTTCCGATAGGAGGCAACGAATTATATATATAAAAAAAGGTGAACACAGAAGCGGCGGCCACCACAGCAACAAAAAACGAGACCAAAAGTATGCGGTATATTAAAATATGTATGTAATATGGGCGAACAGTGAATAGTGAGAGTGAGTTTTGTTGTTTCGAATCGCAAAAATCTGGTTTAGTAGATTTTTTTATCCGTCTCAAAATTCAATTTTCCAGAATTAATTTGTTTTTTTTAAAAAAAAGTTTTAATTATAGAGTGTTATCCATTTTTTTTATATTATATCATATGACAGAGTATTACTATTATTTTTAATATTATTTTCTTCATATTATTATTATTATTATTAGTATCGCTAATCTGCTTATATAATATTAAAAATTAAAAAATCCGATAATCATACGACTTATCGTTTTTGGTCTTAAAACGCAATTATTTTGTAATCATAATTTTACTGTCGCTTTGTTTTAGTTTATTCCCATTTTTGCCAGTACTCTGTCTGTCCCTATTTCAGTGAGAGATACTATACTATCTCTTTTTTAACTCTATAACAATTATATGTATTTTTTGTTGTTTTTTTTCGTTTTTATGTGTTTTTTCTCTCTCTCACTCGCTCGCTCTTTCTCTCCAGAACTCTCTGTACACTGCTCTTGTATGTGTGTTTCAGTTGTCCTCCAGACCCGACGACTCCAATCAGTAGTGTATAAGCGATGCACTGTGTGTTCGCCGCGCATGTACTTTTCAGTTTGTTTTCCTTATAATATTTATTCATCTCTAACGCACATAAATTTTAACCATAATTTAAATCTTTACCATTATTACTGAAATACGTAATACGGCCGTCTTAAGTATTATTTTTATATATTTTTAAAATAAAAATTATTTTTCCCATTATAATCATTCCACTTATTGTTTAATCAATAATTTTTTTATAAATTAAATTTTTTTCTCTTCAGTTTCATATTTTAAATATTAAAGTTAAACACGCGAGTTATAGCTATAATTAATATGGCACTGTCTTATGTATATTTTTATATATTTTAAAATAAGGTTATTTTTCCCAATAATCATTTCGCTTATTGTTTAATCAATAATTTTTTTATATAAAATAAACTTTTTTCTCTTCTGTTTCGTATTTTAAATATTAAAGTTGAACACGCGAGTTAAGCAATAATTTCTTAAGACATCGATTTTTTTATCATCTACTTATGCAATAGCAAAAAAAACTATATAATGCTTGGCCCCCACTCCTTGTTTGCTTAGTATAGATATATATATATATATATGTGTGCGCATTTTATGGGCCAATGAAAAAATTTTCAATGTAGCTGTAATTTTTAAAAAATGAATTGTTTCCAAATGGTAGGTATATATAACTTTCCTTTATTACACGTTCTACAATTAACTTTTTTACGAAAAAAAATCGTTGGTTATTTCCTTCAATTTTAATCCTGTATAATAACTTAATCATATATAACTTCTTCTTTTTTTCTGAGTAAAAAAACACTAAATAATTCGCAAAACTTCCTCTTACGGCAGTACGCATTTCATATCTAGACTACAGAACAGACTATGGTATATAATATGTTACAGGCTTTTGAGCGAAAATAATAATTAATATATAATAGTCATGTTTGATCATAATTGCAAGATGTCAAATCCCTTTATTAATATAAGATTTCGGTGAAATTAGCACACTTTGAATAGGCATAGACAAGCTTATGGATTTGACCATGTCCGTCTGTCCGTTAGCATGTTCGCAGTTTTTTAATTGTAATGGGTTTTCACTTATTTTTTATATTAATAAAGCGGATTTGGCATTTTTCCATCTTGGCTTAGAAACTAATTTATTTGTATGCATCAACATAGAAAAGTAAGCCCACTATGAATGTGCCGTTCTTGTTTCAATTTAAAACTGTTACACACGAACAGACGGACTGCCAGTGTCTAAAGCATTATGTTGGCTAACAAATTTTTAGCTAATTTCTCGTATTTAAAATAATTCTATTCAGCGTGTTATTCATTAGCTAAATCGAAAACATAATTATATAAGTTATATAACCTTTTTATCTCGTCTGTTTCATTAGACAATCTGCGTATTAGACACGCTTTATACTGCACATGCTATTATTTAAGAGATTTCTTTAAAAAGTGTTTTTTAATTCAGAAAACAACCAAGGTGAAAGGTTCTCATTGTTCGTCTATATTAAACGATTGAAAACCATTCAGAAAAAAAGAATGCTTTATGTTTCCATTTAAACCAGATTCAGTATAACGCGAATAAAACTGCTTTTTTCCGATGTAAAATCAAAAACGATTTTCTTTGTATAATTCTATATTGTGCGTGTTTTTTTTTGTTTCAAATATCTTTCAATACTGGCTCAATAACAAATTTAATGAATATTACGTCAGTGAGGTTTTGAGTCCTTGAAAATTACGTCAGTTAGGTTTTTGTTGTCCTTGTCCTTGTAACAATACATTGCACAGAGACACACTCACACTCACCCTGAGCATTGCGTAACCGTATAGGTTAAGCCTAACACTTCGATAATAATTGTAAGTTTTTCCCAAAAACTTATTGCAGGTATTTATTTGTTTGCTAGACATCAGAAGGTATAAAGAGAGGGAACGAGTAGAAAGCAACGGTGAGTGAGCTTACGTAAGACCTTGAATCCTATCGTTTTTCGAATTTAAAACCCGAGGCTACGAATCGTAGACTTGAGCTTGAAATTGGAAGCTTTAGAAAATATTAATCGCGCGTATAAAAAAAACTTTTCAACGAAATAGAAATTTTAGATTCTTATCGTAATTACAGCATTCAATAATTTTTATCGAAATAAATTAATATATGGAGTAGTGTTAAACAAAATTTAGTTTCTATTAACGATAAATAAAGAGCGATAATCGTTATAATTTCGTGGGATATTTAAATTTATTATGATTATTATTATTTTTGTTTTGTTTTGGCAAAGGCATACAATAAGAGTAAGCAAATTAATAGCAACGGAAAGCGCCTGTCATTGTTCTATGATTTATAGCTGACAGTGCGAAACCATTCTCAACCACAACATCGGGGGTTTGTGCGAATTATTCCTATGATACGAATAATTTTTCAGAGGCTTTTCTGTTGTTAAATATGCCCAAATACGCGAACAATTAAACAGAAACATGTGTGCATCGCATTGCGCTCTAAAATTTTCACTTTTCTAATTAAAAACTCTGTACGTATTGGGTTTAATACTGTGATTAAGCTTCGCTAACGTATAAAATCCTGGTATACAAAAGAATTCGTCATCGTTTTTTGATTCGATGGCGCGTTTTTTTTCTCTCGCTCTATGTCTGCGCATCACTGATTTACTTTCATGTCTCACTAGTCACTAGTGATCAACTTATCCAACACTTGATGAGTAATATATGAACTAAAAAACAGTAGTCATTCTCGCTAATACTTTTTTGTTTTTTCCTGTTCACTCAATTGATTTAATGATCCTTTAGTTTTCTAATGAATTATTTTTTCGAAAACTTTTTCGGAAAACTCTACCTTAAAGTTAGCCTGTTTTTCCATTTATTATTATTGGTTTATGATAAAAGTATTCATATATCTCCGAATTTCTTAGAGAATACGCATATATATACACTGTATTGACTAACGAAAGCCTCTGGTATTATTATTAGGTAGTTTATTCACCTATTTTTAGGCGAAAAAATTATTTATAATTAAAAGGTGAATAATCGTAGAATCATCGGCTTTAAATCAATTTAAAGAAATACGATTAATTCTCAGAGTTTTTGGGAAGAGTAAGGAATCAATAATTAAACGAACGATTAAAGACAGTTTAGAATTAAAAAAATTACTATTTTTATAAGCGGAAAATAAGTTGGCATTAATGGAGAGAGAAGTGTTTCTTCACTCTTTATACGCACAAGTTTTACGTAACTAAGAAAAGGCTTTACGCACGCATTTCATTTTATATACGAGTATAACGCGTTCGCGAATTATAAACTTTTTTTATTGGTGAAGTTCTAACTTTTAAGTTTGCTTGACTTCTGTAGCGCTCACACAATTCTAAAAAAAGCAATAAAAAAGGGGCAGAAAATGAAAATTTAAAAAAGAAAAAAGAGAAAGCAATATACTGCGAGAGAGAGAGAGAGAGAGAGAGAGAGAGAGAGAGAGAGAGCAATGGTTTGAGTTGAAATATAAAAAAGAAACTGTCTCTCGGAAAAAGCATGATAGCATTGGTCACGCATTACGGCGAAAACCTATCGCACACACAATACAGATGATATGAAATTTTAGTTAATGTCATTCTCTTTAGCACACAATTGCACTCATAAATATGCTTATTATAGTATTAACGTATTACTTATTTATTGAATTATTGATCTGCGCGTTGAAAAATACATAAATTATATCTTCGCGTACAGATAGATATATATTATTTTCAAATACGCTTTCCCTTTCCCTACACTAATCTCTATATTATTTTTATTATTTTTATTTTATTTTTTTGCACTCGATTTTTTCATAGATATATAAGATCAATTTAAATGGTGGCTTCAATTATCTTGCAAATTATATTTGTTTTGGTATATCAGGTTAATTTCAAACATAATAAAAAAAATTCGCTTTGATACTAGTAATGTACTTCTGCTGCGATACCGCGCACTCATTCAGTGATTGTATCGAAAATACAATTGTTTTAATTATATATATTTATAGTGTACTGTATATACAATAATTAAACAACAATTTTTTTGATAGTATTTTTAGTTTTAAGTTTATTTTAAGAGAAATTATCGGCTACTACTATTAATTCCAAGACGTTTTTTGCACCCATGAACATAATGAGTCGAGAGTTACGAAGTTTTTTGAAACAAATTTTTTATTGATTTTCATTTCACAAAAAAAATTCTTGTGTGCGTTATTTTTAGCAGCGACAAATTTTTCTCCGCGAATACACCGAAATAAAACGTAAATTTTTCGCTCATTTTGGTCATGAAAATAACCGGGAGAATTACTGTCAATATTGTCAGCCAAAAACAAAACAAAAGAAAAACAAAACAAAAATTAAACAAAAACAAAACAACAATAAAAAAATAAAACAAAAAAAAACATTTTTCGCTTTGCAGCTAATTTTTTGCTCGGAATACTTCGTATTCTCAAAGGGCAACCAAACATTACACACAATTTTCATCATCATTCGGCAAACGAAAAACGCAACTCTTTTTATGCGTTTTTTGGGATCGCTGTTTATTTGTTGGCGTTGTTGTTTGGCTGATAGCACTTAATGTCGACTTGTTTATCAACCATTTCTATTATTCAAATCACATGTTGCGACCGTATCAACGCTGAATCTTTTCTCAAACTTTTTTTTTAAAAAAAATAAATGATAATACACTGTGTGTTCGCTCGTTCGGTGTACTCTGTACTCTGTACTCTGCACTAATAGATAAATTCCTCGCTTCCATTCTCTTGCAAATCCAGACATTCTAGTTTCTTATATATATATACGTATGTACGGTATACGGCGATTATATTCTTCGCTATACACACGTTTAATCTTTTTTTCTGGCTGTCATTATTTATTCGCAAAAATTTCGTGCTCATAATTTGAGTGTGGTCTATAGGAAGTGTATGTACGTATGTGTGCGTACGTATGTGTATGTGCTTTGAGAAGTTATCGCTCGCACACTCACTGTTTTGTCATTGCTGTCTTCTTTACATTTTAGGCTATGACTCTTCACAAAAAAATTGGTTTTAACGAAATGTTAAACCGATTGAAAAATATTTTTTTCTTTAGTTTTTCGCTTTATTTTCTCTCTTCTTATTTTCTCCTTTAATATATAGCCTTTTGTGATACGGTTTGAACTTGAATGGAGTTCAATAAAGCAAATCATACATGCCTACTATAGTGCAAAGGTTCTCAAACTATCCAACTTTAAAATCGACGTGATTGACTTTTCACCATTTATTCTATGTGTTTTGCTAAAATGTTTCGCAAAATCTTTTTTCTTTAAAAAAATTGAAAACTTGATTTTGGCTGTTAAAACTTGGCCTTAATTTTTTTGATTGAAAATCCATTTTTTTAGATTAAAGATAATTATGGTGTAACGCGTTTCAAAACATTTGCTTCGAAACCAGATTTGTTTTAGACATTTAAAATATTCGCGCGCTAAACAAAATATCGCAAACTAAAATAAGACACTATTTCGGCTAAAAATGAGAGTTACACTTAGTATTTAGTTGTAAAAATTAAAACAGATGCGATAATTTACTAGTTATAATATTATATATTTCTTTTTAGAATAGGAATTATTAGAAAATTCATAACTTTTGCCTAAATTAACTTTTTAGCATCTGAAACTGTGTATCGCTTTCAAATCGTTTTGAAACTATTTCTAAATTATCACAACTACAGATTAATAATAACTATGGCTTAGAAAATAGGGTTCAAAAAATTCAAAAAAAAAATTTATTAGAGAAACTTTTAGAAAATCGTTAGAAATTTTTAAAAAAATTTAATTACAAAAGTGAGTTATAAAACAAATTCTAGTTAAACTTTATGTCTTCACTAATTGTTTAAATAATTACATAATGTCGCTTAAAAATGCATAATACTTCGAAAAAGATATTTCGACATCAAAATCTAGACTCCATGGTCAAATTTAAAGCTTAATTGTTTCTGTGAATTTTGCGTTTGTATGAACTGATTGTAATTAAATCGTGATTTTTCCTTAAAGAATTATATAATTTATTTCCATATTCAGAGTGTTTTAATAGAAAACGCTAGAAAATCTTTCAATTTATTTAGTTTCGTTTAATTAGATTAATTCGTCTTATTACAACTTAACTTGTTTTAATAGAATTCATTACATTTTCAACCAATCATTAACTAACGACAAGCAAAGCCCTAATAAATAAATATATATAAAATTTTATTTTTTACTGAAAAACTCCGTCAAAAAACAAAATAATTACTATTCAATTACCAAAAGATTCAAACTTAATTAAATCGAACCTAACCGTTATTGATTAGCAAAATTTTCCAAATATTAATAATTACTGTAGGTATGAATAATCTTTTAATTATTCCATTTTAACGTATAATTTAATTTCTGAATTTCCATTAAAAATTTCATTTGACGGTTTGCTACAAATTTTAAACTAAACCGAAACAATGCATTTATAAAAATATACGATTAAACCGAACCATACGAAACTTTACAATAATTAATTTATCGCTACAGTTTCCTTTATTATGCAAAGTTACAGAGAATATAATTAATATCGCTAAAGTAAAAATGCATTATCGTTCCAGTGGAACAATATTTTGTGTCGCAAAACTTAATGATTTAAACTTAAATCCATTTAAGAGAAATGAACCTACAAATGAATCATAATGCGAAGCGCTATGATCTTTTCTTTACTTAGAAATTTTACTTCGCAGTTCAGTTAAGATTTCGTTAAAAATTTTGTTACACATTAACCTTTCAGTCGAATAGTTTTCACTTGAAAAGCGACTTCAATAAAATTCAGCGAAATGAATCAAAACGGAAATAAAAAAACTTGGCTGCGATGATTAAATTTTATTGAATTCTGTTTAATTAATTTATCCTTAAATGTTTAAGAATTCTTGTTTTTAATAAATATAGCGATATTTGAAAATTATTTGTTTGGCACAAATTGATTACGTTAATATTAATAATGTTTATTTAAAGAATATGCCGAATATGCTATGAATTTTTTGGTGCGCATCAACCCATTACAGCAATGATAGACGTTATAAATAAATTTAAATTTGTTTACGTATTGTTTATGTTTTTTCCGAAATTCTAAAAATTTAAAAATAATGATATTGCTTAATCGTTAGTTTATTTACTGCGAACAAAAAAGAAGAGTAATGCTTTCGAAATTTGTATTATTTTTAATGGAATATTTCAAAATGTTTCCTTATCGTATTTGCTTTTTTTTTTGGGAAAAAAATAAAAATCTGGCGCTTTTATTCAAACCAGAGGGGTTTACAATAGAAAAATTAAAACTTATTCGTTAATACATTCGAAGTTATCTCGTTTAGTTAGGGAACAATGGAACTGTAGTCATCTAAACCGGAAAAATAAGAGGGGGAATGAAATAAAGAAAGACTTTGTATCAAATACTGACGAGTTTTTAATACTGTTGCGTGAAAAACAAAATAAAAGGTTAAAACTAACTCAACCTGAATTTGAGTTAGGCTTACGCGCGCTTAGGTTTTCACTTTCGCGCTGTCCTTGAATATTACGTCAGTCAGGTTTTTTGTGTCCTCGTCCTTGAAAAAAATAAAACATACACAGACACACCCACTGGAGAGCACAAGACACCACACATACGCCATCCACCACATATACACACACACATATACCATATGTTTAAATCTATCTCTCAACCGAAAGTTTTTCGAGAAGAAAAAACTTATTACGAAACCATTAAAGCTTTTACTCACCAGTATTTTCCATAAAGTGATTAGGTTTTGCGATTTTTTTTATTTTGCGAATAAATATTTCGCCAACTGATATGCAGCTGTTCGTCGCTATTATATTTGAATTGCCCGTACTATGATTTTTTTAGTGTGACTCATTTTTTTTGTTGTTGATGGCTTAAAATTACTGTATATGGTTATTAGTGATTTGACTTTTTAAAATCTCTTAATACTTATATTTTTTTCTCCATTTTACATGTTTTGAGTGTTGTATTAAAATTTTTTAAAAAAGGAATTTAATATTTAAGAACAGAATATTTTTAAATAATCATCATAATATTTAAAAATTGTCATTTTAATTGTTTTTAAATGTAAAATTTTGATCTCACTATATTTTGAGCATTGTTAACAGTAAAATTTTAATTCAAAAAGTATATTTAAAGTAAATGTATTTAGCCGGTTTTAGTTAACCGCTAAATCTTCGCAAACAATGCGCTAGAGAACAAAATCACAAATATAAGATACAGACGAAACACGCCTGTCATACGAAAACGCTCGATACTACATTAAATATGGAGTTGTGGCCACATTTATTAAGTAAATATTAACTATTTTTACATTTTAAGCTTTATAGATAATGTCTAATAAGAAACTGAGTAACAAATTCCAAAAGTATCACTTTAAATACTAAAATTGTTAATAAAATATATTAATCATAAAATGTTTTAAAGTTTAATGATGAATATAGGCTTCGAACTCAATATTAGTGCATGTATAGCATTAACACTGATACTACACATACACTATATTAAAAGAGTACACTCTTTTATCGTATACTCTATTCTACTATGTGGCAGAATATTTATTGCAAAGTGATTAACTGAAAATATAGTTCCATTATTTTATAACTTTCATTAAAGCCTGTAATAAGAGACAATAGAGAACTGCATTGGACTAAGTAAACGTTTAGTTAAACGGAAAAACTTTTGATGCTCACATAGACTTAATAAGGCTTTGAAAATAATCTTAAGTAGGGCTGGGCGCAAATTAATGAGGGTCATACTAGGATGCGGGCACCGGTGATAAGCGGGTCTCTAGTCATATATAATTACTTAAGAACCATTAAAATTTATTACAAGAAATTCCACATTTTGTTGATATCTTTTTCAAAGCTATGAATAAAAGCATTTTATGTTCAGTATTTCGATTAAATTTACCATATGTAATAATTCGAAATTAATTAATTCAAAAATAAAAAATTTAACTTGGCTAATTAGAGTTAACAATTTTTTTAAGTTAAAAAGTTAATAAAACTACTAACCGTTTTAGTTAAAGTTAAATTTGTTTTCTGGTTTAAGTTTAAAAAGTTCAATGATTACATTGTTGCGCGAGATGTTTAAACTAATTAATTTAAAATGTTAAAACAATACAAATAATCATGTTTGTTAGGCCCGTTCTTTATTAGTATATCTTTATTATTTCATAAATTACTGTAACTCTCTAAAATTATCGAATTCTAAAGATGATTATTAGCAGTTTTATATATGAACTTATTCTATAGATATCATAATTATTTTTGTACGTTTGTTACTAAAATACTTATTCATCATGTTTTCTTTTAATTGCTTATCTCCGCTAACTTTCCACTAAAACACTTTACAGAATAAGCGTGTAATGCCTCAACTGTTAACTCGTGCGTTATTTTTAGCAGTGGTAACACATTTAATACGAAAACGAAATGACAAAAAAAGAGTTGTGCTGTTTACTAACCAGACCCCGACTATTTGGTTAAGTCTCAAAATGTTACCAAATTTTACAAAACTAGTAATTGCCGGTATATGTAGTCTATAAAGTATCTAATAAATACGTCTATCCAACCAAATTTATAGTATTAAACAATAAATGTAATGTAAAAACAGAATATATCTTTGCGTTTATGTATTTAAATTTTTTAGTGCGTATAATTTCGATATAGTTAGCTTTAATATAGTATAATACTTTCAATTCTTAAATTTTTAAATTCATTATCTGTAGAAAGAAGTTTCTCATGATTGAAGTTGTTAGCATTGAAATCTCTATTGATATATAATATGTAAATCGTGTTTTTGTATGATAAAAAGAAAATTCTTTAAATTTTTGTTCCAAAAATATTTACCAAATTACATTATTATATTTAGCTAAAAAACCGCGGTTGGATAAAACTGGTGGTTAGATTGTTATAAAAGTTTGGTAATAAAATTATCATTGCGTAAAATAACCAAAAATAGGAGTGTCTGATTGGCGTGAACGGGTAAAAACTCGAACAACCCAATATTGGAATGTTTTAAGATAATAGGAGAATAATTACAAGAGAATAAATGTTTATTAAATGATTTTTAAAACTTTTCCAAAAAAAAATTATAGCTTGCTTGCCGCTACAACGGACTATCTTTAATTCGTTACATTAGTCTCTAATACCGAAACGGGACGAAATAATATTAAAATTTATGAAACATTTTATTAGATATTCATTAGTAAAATAAAAAAAAACATACGCGCGATAATATTTTTCGCGTTCAATCAATAATAATTAAGACACTAAGACGTTCTGAACGTAGTGTACGTACAGTTTTCGATCGAGTCTTCAGGCTATATTCCCCAACACATCATTAAGATGTTTTAATTTTCTCTTTCGTTTTCATTGAAATATTTTTTCACCCTTTTTCTGTCTCCGGCATTCCGTACGGATTTATAAATTATAAATCTCCGCTTATAATTAATGATTTATTTTGGGTTACGCCATTAAATTACTATTAAATTGATATTCATACTGAATTAATGATCTTAATTAATAGATATATGTATAAAGAAAAATTCTATAGCCAATAATAGACGAATTAAACCACTATCATAGAAAAAAATTAAATCATTACTCGTAATACGATTCTCTAGTTTATATAAAAAAATAGCCCTTCGAGGTGTGATTTAAAATAAATTAATATTTTGTATATATATTTACGAGTTCGATCTATTTTCAATTCAATATATTTGGGCTCAATTATCATAAAATTTATTCGCGTAATTAACGGTCAAGTAAAGAAAAAGTTAGGCATACACGCAGTTAAGTGTATGGTAACCGTTTTCTTTGCAACTAAATTTTATTGTTGTTCTCGTGTGTAAGTCCGTATGCGTATGTGTTTGTGTGCGTACGCGAGATATATATAAATAAGGCGAACACTTAATGCCTAATTCTACCCAAAAAACGACGACAGCTTAATTTAATATCCACGCAAATGATTCGAAATAAAGGAAGAGCAAAACACACGGAGAGACATAGGGCTGTTGAGGCAATTGTTGAATAATTATTGCGCGCTACCACTAGAGAGGGAGAAAACGAAAAAATTTACAAATGAAAAAAATATTAGAGCCGCGTTATAATAAAAATAAAGAGTGCGTTGTGTGACAGCAATCATTAGCAATCCGTGATGAACCTCTTGTTTAAAGAGAACGTATCATTAATAAATGTCTTTTTTTCGGTTTTTTACTGTTAATGATTGACTCGCATGTAAAATATATTGAAGTCTACTACTGTTTTTTTGCGTCCTATGTATACACACACACATACACACGCCGCACATATTCGCTATACCCAAATGAATTGCCGCTAAATTCTAAAGATTATTATATTTTGTTTCATTAATGGACTATCACTTAATTATATCTCCGTTTTCCCCTTATCTGTTAAGTCTGTGTTTGCACCTGATGTGTGAACTTGAATTCTTAAATAGTTGGCGCAAATTTTAATGTCATTATCCAAATATTGTTAGGCAACAAGTATTCTTGTTTGTACTAAAAAGAATGTATTAAATTTAACTTACGAGTTATTACGTAAAAGGTGTTTGCTTGTATTATAGTTTTGGCTCAAAATATGCAAACGGATAAACATACTGACGAACAGTCAAATCCATAAGCTAACAATAACATGTTGGTTATTGCGCTTTTTCGTTAAGCGATATTTATTAATATGCTATCATATGACTAATTTATACGCTTAATTAAGTCCCAACGCAATCACTACTAAGAATAAAACGCACGATTTAGCCGCAGCTTACATCTAATTTTTTGAGATGCAAATGAGATTATAATTATAGCTATTATCGTTATTATTATTACTATTATTATTAAATTGAGAACCGAAAAAAAACAAAGTCAAAACAAACAAAAACAAATCGTTATAAATTTTCGCCTCAAAACTGCTGTCTGATTTTTATTTTATTTTACATTATTTATCTCGTGTTAGTTTAGAATTAAAAATTAATTACATGTTTCAAAATAATATTCTAGTGCTGGTGAAATACAACCTCAAACCAAAAACCAGATGACGGATTTTTTTTATCTGACTTTGCAAAATTGTCAGATATATGGATTTGACTATGTCTGTCTGTCCGTCTGTCCGTCTGTCTG
>JAQIXJ010000885.1:0-26104 GCA_034700185.1 Phthiracarus laevigatus | reverse complement strand
TTTTTTGTGCTATCATACACCACGCTAGCGTGGTGTATGATAGCACAACACTACTCAGGCCTTCATCAGTGTGCCCTTCATGCCGTATCTCACCCACCCAGGACTCCTCTATCCCATTCCGGACTCTAACTGTTCATCCATGACCACAACCGCTAATCCGAAACCTAATCTAATTATTCCGTTTCCTATCCGCTCTGTTCCCTCTACCCAATCATTTTCCAGGAGAGAGTCCCCTCGAGTGACCCATCATTTAACCGTTTTTTGAGCTAAGTTGAATAATATATCTGTCGAAAGGCATTTTTAAATTATTTTTAACCCTTCCTGATTTAGGGATGCCTGTCATCTCGAAACCCCTTAGTTGCACTCCTCTATTCAAGCTGTATCCATTGACATAGGTGTCGATCTGGTACATGCTGAGGAGGGGCGTTTATAATTCTATTAAATGTCTTCCATCCCATTTTTTAGGAGGGGTCCTACAACCTCGTAACCCCCTACTTGCACTTCTCTTCAAGCTGAATCAATTGATATAAGTGTCGAGGGGTGGAACCCCCAGGGAAGGTGCCTTTAAAGGTCTTCACAGACAGACAAACAAATTATGTTATTTATATTAAGTGATTCAAATTATTTTTACCCATTGTTGACTAAAGGCTGGAATTATTTTCTTAGACAACCTATATTAAATACAAGGCTGGCAAAAAATCAAAATGAGCACTTTTGTTTGACTTTTTAGCTAACTTTGAAAAAGCCAGCTTTTGGATTTGACAAATGTGTGTGTGTGTGTGTCCGTAGACTTTCTCTCTGTCTGTCAATCTGAAGACTTTTTTTCGAATTTTTGACTTTTTCTTGATTTTTTTTGAGTTTTTATTTGAATATTTTTTGAAATTTTGTTTTTACATTTAAAATGTTAAGCAAAAATATAATAAGTACTTTTGGTGTAATGTGAATACAATTATTTATAATTCTCTAAACTACTGAATATAACTAATCACTTAAAAATTATTTGAATCAAAGTGAGCGCTTTATAAATTATAATGGCGTTTAATGGCCGTTCTAGTTTTAAAATAAAAATCAATTAATTGTTTATAGAAGAATATAAGCGATTATTAAGTTTTATTCTCGGATAAAATAGCGATAAAAAATAAAAAGCATGTTAATATAAAAGCATATCATTCTTTTTTATCAAATCATTATTCTTATGGTATTCTCTTATATTACTAAAATTCCTCATAATTTTATGCTTTTAATTATTTAGAAAATTCCATTTGGATAAAGAATTTCTTTCAATTACTGTTTTATAAAAATTTTTAAAAGAATCGGTTTATAAAACACGGATTTATGGGAAAATAAGAAAGACTCTTGCAATTGTGTTAATTTTATTATAGAATAGTGCAATGACTAGTGTGACCAAATGCTTAAATGCTACCATTTCCGTCATTCTCCTGTATTTTCACTTTGCACTTCCCATTCTAACAAATATTATTTATTATAAGTTTAACATTACAACTGAAATTCTGTCATAAGTTTAGTGTATCCTATAATTCCAGACCGAATTATTTAAAAATTGAAAATTCTCCAGTTTCAGCCTAAGAACAGATGGTCACACTAGTAGTTATGACTTGTAAACTAGTGATTGAAAATATTTTAGTTTTTGAATTCACTAACGTTCCATTACCGGTTCCAAATAAGGTAAGAAAATAAAAACAGACACAATTAACATGGAAAATTGCCGGTACTTTTTTCAATTCCACTAACGTTCCACTCACTAACGTTTCACTAATTAAAATCTAAAATAGCTTCGATTACCTCTAATTTCAAACTTTTAATCACTTTTTATTATATACACTATAAATAAGTTGCTTAAAAATAATACTCTATTTGAGGCAATAATTCAAGTTAATTATAATATCTATAAAATTATAATATCTAAAAATTAGAAAACTCTCATTATATGTATGAAAATAATAAGCAGATTATGGCTGTAAAATGTAGATAATTTGTTATCTATAAATAGTATTTTATTTTGTAAAATATTTTTAATAATTAACTGATCATAATTTTAAACAAGAGTGTTGAACACAAATCACAGCATAATGAATTAGGGATCTAGTTATACTACTGGGTTTAAAATTCATCCAATTTTTTAATACTGAGGACAGGGGGATAAACAAACAGGCAGACACACATCCCGCTCATTTAATGGCAATTTTCCAATATGCCATAAAAATATGACAAAAAAGCCACTAAGGTTCCACTAACGGAAGCAAAATATATAATATAATAAAACTTCCAGCATAAAGCAAAGAATAAAAAATTCTTCGAAAATTGCGAAATTCAAGAAACTTTTGCATAATTCAATTCAATGCAATCAATGCTAAAAGTGTACTCATCTAACGTCGTTTAGCATTTACTTTTATTGTAAAATTTAAAATTCACTTCACTAATATTAAGCTTTTAAATTGCCACTTATATTCGATGCGTTTATAAACCACTTAATGTTTGAGATTTAGTTTCGGAAGACATCCGACATAATTATACATTTATTATACCTGTAGTCATAATAGTGTCTTGAGTTTAGGAATAAGTTCTTATTTCACGAGATTAAACTGACGTAGTGTTTTCTTCCTTTTAAATTTTGCAAAAGTATTGTGTATAACGCTTGTCTGGCGGGCAGTAAAAAAATCCATACAATCAGGGTGTCCGTGGGGGCTGGAGGGGGTTACCCCACAGGAATTCTCAAAGTTGACCCCCTACCTAAAAAATAAAAAATGGCAACTCTATGGGGGAAAATTTTTTGTCTGACTGCAAATTTGTCAGATATATGGATTTGATGCGCGCTCTCATGCGGATTTAATTAAGGGATTTGGTTCTTTACTCTAATAAAGGGATTTTGACCTATTTCTTATGCTAATTAAGGGATTTTAAAGTCAAAAAGGACAAAATATGCTCAAAATTGGCATTAAAGTGGTGTTAAAGTGTCCAAAATTCCGTTTCATTTCTAAAAATGATGAAAAATCTAGTCAAAATAGATCAAAAATGACAAATATTAATTATAAAATTTGAGTGGCATATGCCAGTTTTTGTAGTGAAAATAGGGATTTATAGACTCAAATTGGCAAAATATTACAAAAAAAAACTTGCCAAAATGGGCAAAATTAGGCTAGAATCGCAAAATTTGATTAATATTCAAAAGTCGGAAAGTAACCTCCACCCAGACTTACACACTCTGGAACACCATGCATACAATAATAACAAGGGATTAAACATATTTTATCGGTTCTGAATTAAATATACTAAATCTCCCTAAGAATTCAACATTATTTAAAAAAAATTTTATGAGGACGTATGGACGATGTGGATTTTCCAGTGCGGAGTAAACAAATAATATGCTGATTATAATTTTAATTGAAAACTGTTGTAACGGTTGTAATGATACGATAATGGCCAGTGAACAAAGAGAAGTGTAGCAAAAATGGCTTTAGTTATTGATCGGTAATAAATAATAGCGCATCAAATGATAGTGTAATTCGGAAAACAATGGGGAGAGTGCTAAGCATTAGACTCCCAAACGGGAACCCGACACTGGCTCGAACCGGGCCTTAAGTTAAATAAGAAGAAAATTTTTAGTAACAATTTTATAACGTTGACGAAGTTTGGTAATTCTAATTTAATAACATTAAAAGAACTAAATTAAAGCATATTTAAAATTAAAAAGCAAATTTTTTATCATGTAATTATGGCATAAATGGTAAAATTAAGAGCGAAACAATATTTATTTATAAAGCTTCTGATGGCCTTCGATGTGTTTTATCGGGCAGGGGTTTAAGTTCTCATAATAATAGTCTTTGTCCACATCGCACCTCAATCTATCTGGCATAAGTCGGGCCTATAACTTTTAACGATTTGGGAGTCTATTACGCATCTTTGTTATGAATGTTATAAAGTAATCAAAGTGGAAAAAATCATAAAACTATTTCGGCTTTTATTCCAAAAAGTTTATAATACCCATATAAAATTTGGTTTATTCTGACACTTTTTTGTGCAAACAATGTAAACCCAGTTTCATTTGATCAACAGCCAGCATTGCATAATATAAATCATCAGCTCGAGATCAAGCATTTGAGCATAAACATAGCGCTCATCACTATTTATTGTTATCGCTACCATAATTGATTCATATAAATTCAAAATTAGAGTGAATAAAGGATATTGTTGACACATCGCCATTCTCAATATTGGAGTGAATTGTGTGTTTACCTTACCGCAAATATATCACTTGCACTGGTGGGGCAAATCCCTTATTGCATAATGATTGGATTTTAAAGTGCACGCTATGAGTAAAGTGATAACGAAACGTTCAAGTGGTATGAGTTGTGAATAACAAAAGTCAAAAATTTCATCATTTTTTACTTAACTTTCTTCCGAAACATTTAAACTAAATAATATAATTCGTTGAGTGTGTCTGTGTATGATTCGTTATATCTGCTCCATTGTTGTAAAAATTGTATATTTTTTGACATTGTAACAATTATATCAATTACAATAATTTACATTCCCGGCGCCCTTACTTAATAAAAAACCAAGAAAGTCATAAAATTAGTGATGATGGTTGTAATGCCTGAGAGCCTCTGAAGCCTGAGCCTGAGTCTCAGGCCCGAGTCGGGTCTTGGATCTTAAATTTTGGAAGAGGTTCTTACTTTCTGGACTGAAACTGAGGCTCTGGTTCTGCTTACAAGAGCCTGGAGCCTATTTATAGATGATATATCTTTCTAAATTAAACAATAATAAATTTTAACGAATATTCCACAACTTAATATTATTAATTTCAGTAATAATTAATTTTATAATTATTTTGCGAAATAAACATTATTACAATATCACATTAACCGAAAAATATAAAGAAAATTGTTATTTAATGTTATCTTTAACATTTTTTATGTTCATTAATGGTGATATATAAATATTTAAAGGCTTGGAGGCTTAGGCTCAGGCTCCAGGTACGAGGCTCAGGTTCGGGCTAAAATTCTAATTTTATTTGAGGCTCGAGATTCGGGTTCCTGAAAAGAGGCTTAGGTTCAGGCTCAGGTTCCAGTCGGAGTCTCTGGAATCCGAGCCTCATCATCACTATTAACCCGAGCCTCATCATCACTATTCATAACCGTATATTTAAAATAGTTGATTTATTTTAGTTCATTATAATTATAATAAATGAAAAATAATAATATTAATTAAAAATTTTTTGTTTAGTATTTTCCTAAATAGTCCACAGACTATAAAAATAAGCGAAGCAACACGTAAAAACAAAACACTATGCGCTTAACGAAAATTATTTTTGCTTAAACAGTTCATTTTTATGCGTTGCCGCAACTCATCTAAAAAATTAATAAATTTATCGCGTTCTATGCGTTTAATTAAAAAAATATAAGCGATCCAATGTCTGGCTTTCGTCAAAAAACTAAAATTGACATTTTTGAGATGTTTGGCTTGTCTCACCAAAATATTTGCGTAATCCCCCACAGAAATCAGAGTAATTGATAAAAACATTAGCCCTTAAACCGACAATTATTACGCACAAAAGTTTTCTGAGAGATCGCGATATTTTTAGCTTTTATTTCAGTTTAATCGTAAAACAAAATTCAGAAGAAAACAATAAACGAGTACTCTAAGTGTCGTTTAAAGACTTGGTAAAGTGGCACTAAAAATTGCAATAAACTTGGCTCGAGATGTTAGTCATTATTAAATAAAAACGGCACACAAACACTTAAAAAGAGGGGAGAAAATAATCTACACAATTAATGACATCACTGACAAGTTATCTTACTTAAGTATCGATTTCTTAACTATTGAGTAGTGGAGTTGAAAGAGTCAACATCCCATAAGGCGCCCAAATGATACTTTGCGAGTCTATTTCGGAATTAAAGCGATTGAGATGAGAATAAAATTTCGTTTTTGCATGGTATATCGTAAACCAATTGACATTTTAGTTAATCCTCCGATAAGAGATATTCGCCAGCGCTATCTTTTCTAGATATATATAGACGTGCATTAACGAAAAGGCGATCACTAAATGTATTATTAAAGGCATTATGATTCGATTTATTTAATAACAACTAATACTTTTATTTATCTTCAGCTTAATGTCGTGTCTACTGAAAACGTGAATAAATTCATAATTTATAGGCTAACTAATGCTCTTCTATCTTTTTTTAAGTAATATCTCTATATAAATAATGATAGAGTACTTTTTAACGAGTTTTGTTGCGAGTGCGGCCAATCAATACAGTGAAATAGTAGCGGATTTAACGTAAAGTGGTTATTGTTGATAGCGGTTGTTTAATAACTTATTAATAAATCGACGTCAGTGTATGTGCGTGTATAAATAAACCCTTCCGATAAATGAGATGAAGAATGAAAAAAATACGATCGAGTAAATGGCAAATTTAATTGACGTTTATTCTCCTTTGGAACTCAATCAAAGAGATTATAACGGGAAAATGGGATTTTTATCATCGCTGTAAGTTTGTATAAACACACACGCAAACACACGTAATCGTATTTTTAGTTCGAGACACTTGTCAAAAAATAGACGCTAAGCTCCGCAATAATAATTTGCTCTAAGTTTAGCCCGAAAGTACCAAATACTAAGAAAAAAATCTATTATACCTAACTGTAACCTTATGCCTTGTGATTAGTGTATTTATTTCCTCTCTTTTTTCGGTTAAAATCGCATTTTTATTTTGTTAAAAAGCGTGTGTGTGTGTGTCTGTGTTATTGTCTGTAAATTATAAGTGCGACCATTCGATGTACAACGCTTTAAACTAGTTGTTATGTTACGAAAATGATTGTAACATAACGCGATCACGCAATTTATTTAGTACTGTGTTGTCATATATTTTTATTCGATTACTCTTTTGAAACAGAACTTCGATAAAAAAACTAATAATTTTGTCATCATTTCTTGGCATTGTGTCAATTGGATTATTGATATCGCTTATTGCTGTGACAATAAATCCCGACGAAGGTATAATAATAAAAACAGTAGTTTTAATATTTAACTCATATGACTAACGATTTATTAGCAATAAGATTAATATTAGTGAAAATAAAACTGAAGAATTATATCGGATTATTTTGAACATTAAATATACCTTAACCTAAATATATCTTAAGCAGAACGTACTGACGTGTAGAGCGAAATAAAAGTGTTAAAACTTTTCTATATTCAAAAACTTCTGTTGAGGCGAATTAAATTGATTGCCAGTAAATTTAATATGTTGGGTTTTCTGTTTTCATAAACATTAAGTAAAAATTATTGTACAGTACATTAGAGTAACTCTTTTTGGTAAACTAATGAAAATGAAACGCATAATTAGCTCGAGTAGCAGCGCATTTAATTTCTAATAATGTACAGAAAGTGTAATTAAAATTTTTAATTTTAACGAATTGCGAAAAACGTACGCCAAATTGCGTTATGATTTTCGTGAACCACTCAGTTATTATAAGCAGACTCAATTAGCCGATAATATCGCATCAAACTTGTAACGAATTCAAATCACTATTTTAGGAAGCGATGCTATTTTCTGTGCACACTATCTTATTGGAAGTATGCCTTTACTTATAGGCAATTAGAGTTCGGAAAAAACTTTCTTAATTTAGAATTTTGTTCAAGGCTTTTGTTGCGTACAGTAAATTTAGATTTTTGATAACTCGTCAGAGAAATAACCGAAAAAAAACAATAGCACTATTAAATATTGCGAATTTACGAATTAAGGCAATTTTAAAGGGAAAATTCTACGCTTTATATGGAGTAGACTGTAAGCATAATTATTTTGATAAACACTAGTTTTGCATAATTTAATTCAAAGCCAAAACAATTTAAAAAATTTTGATATTAAATACATACGTTAGTTTAAATAAAACCTTGCATTTTTCTGGATGTTTTCTTACTTTTATTCGGAAAATAACATTTTAGATATTAAAAGAATTCGACAATGTCGAAATAATATTATATATATCGACGTATTTATAAGATTTCCAATTGTTTTTTGTTTTATGCTATACATTCACCAAGTCATATGTGTGCTGGAAATTTATTTTTGAGATTTTATAAACGAATTTTTATCGTTTGGAAAAGAAGAAAGTCAATCTAATTATATTACTTACAGTAGTATACTCCCACATTAAAATACTATGAATGACTAGAAGCTAAATACTAGTTATTTTTCCTACTTTGAAATTAGGAATCTTTTTTATTGCTTTAATAATTGCGCAATAAAAATTTCAGTACATTGCGAAGGATATCTTTCAATATTTGACAATATAATTGCATCAAAATGTGTGGTAAATGTCAAGTGTATGCAAATAAAATATCTCCAAACTATTGTCTGTTTCCGATCAAAATAAGAAACTTTCTTTTACCGAATGAATCAGAAAATCAGCTTAAAAGATCGGCTTTATAAGTAATAAAACTTGGATCTATCTTAATAAGAATTTTTGTGCACTTTAATTATTTTCTCATTAAAGTACCTTTAATTACTCTAAATTAAAGAAATAAGCGCTATAACTCTAAATAAGTGTTGTAGCTCTGCTATTACTTACAAATCAAATTAAAGCAAAAAGGTCATAGCAAAAACTAAAATAATTAGAAATTTACTTAATGATATCATCAACACTTATTTCGTTGTGTGAAAACAGAAAAAACATTATAAATATTAAAATCATGAAATAATTCATTTAGAATAAATTAATATAAATAATTAGCATATTAGCGAAACTATTTTAATTAACTAATTTTGTTTTTTTTTGTGTAAAATTAAGCAAATAGATTTTCTAATTTATGCGTTTGAATATAAATTAATATTTTAAGTTAAAAAATATATTTATTGATTCATCGATTATAATTTTATAAGTTCATCTTCTTTTACAATCTCTAGAAACTGTTTGTCTCAGCGAAGAATGCATTCTTTCAGGTAAGATATATAGAATGTTATGCCAAAACACCATAAATGTAACGCTTCCATTAACATGACATTTTTCGAAGTAAAAATTATTGCACATTTGCAGTAAGTAATAATTACTTTTTAAAAAAATCACATCAGTTTAAGTATTTATAAGTTTTATTTTTTTAAAAACTTTGCACAAGTTTCTCTGCTTCCTTATTTACTTACTGTATATAAATAGTGAAATTTTAATGAGGCTCACAAGAATTAGGGATTTTTTACTGAAATTTCTATTTCTCTAATTTATAGAATATTAAATCCGAATAACAATTCATATACGTTTTAAGGCCCTATTATCAAAAGCAAAGTTGCTTTTTCGATATATTTTTTTAGTAGAGTCTTATTTTAAACATAAATAATCTGTATAAAAAGAGATATTTAAAAATTTTTACCGATAACATAAAGCAATATTCTCTTGAGAAGCTTGTGAAAACATCTGAAAAATAATTGAGAAAATCGAGCAAATATTATAAACCTAATTATCGATTACATTAATTAACTTAACGAGTAGCAGATAAATATTTTTGTTTATTTATTTATACATTTAAGAAATAAAATTACAATTTACACGAATAAAATTTTAAAATTCTTTAATTAAGAACTTGTTTGATTGATTACTGATTACATTAAAGCCGGATATCTGTCGAGTTCGATGGATCTGAACGCAGATCCATGCGACGACTTTTATCAGTACGTATGCGGCAAATGGAAAGAAGATCATCCATTTCCAGCAAATGTTGACGGATGGTCTCACTTCTATAAATTATCGTATAGCATGAGAAATGATCTCAGAAGTAATTGACATAATATAAATAGATTTTCTGTTTATCGAAGCTATTTAGCCGAAGACATTCTAATCCTTATTTTCTTTTCTCTTTTTTATCGCACAAAGAACTATTGGATGAAAGACCCGATATCGGCAAAAGTCCGAATGCAATCAAAAAACTGTACAACTTTTATCATGGATGCATTAATACAAGTAATTATATTTACTTAATTATATGTTTTACTGTATATGTCAATGCAGTTAAGTTAATAAAAATAATCATAGTTTAATCAGTATTACATGTCTTATTTGAATCGGAGAAAATCGCTTTTGTCATATTCTAAGATAAGCTCATTATTTCTTCGTTAATTAGTTCTTAAGCACAGTGTATTGATTTTGAAATATTTGATACATTTTTATCACGTTTTGTGTTGACATATATTTATTATAGCATACAAAATAATATAATACATATCAGCGATGCACGAGTTGAAAGTTTTTTGCTAGCCTTTGATAGTGCTTAATGTGCTAAAAGAAAAAAGAATTTAAAAAAGCTTTATTGCTTGGCGCAGCCAATTCGTAGTGTATTCAGTATAAAAGATACGAACTCAGTCGCCTAAAAACTTTCATTCCGTGCAACACTGATGCATGTATAATAAAAAACAGGAATGAACATTATTAATGCGCTCACTTTGATTTTGTTGCTCAACATTTTGTATTTTATTTTTAAGCAAACAAAACTTTTAATTAATATTGTTTTCGAAAATTTTTATGGGATAAAAAACATCGTTATAAATATTACTTCGGTAAAATTTTGTATTCAGCTGCCCACAAGTGATCACCAATTCAGTTGTTGGTGTGCTCTCACAAACGTGTCCCAACGTATATTAGTTTGTTTTATCAGACATATGCCACCAACAATAGCCCAGTCTTGACACATTTTGTCCTTAATTTGCCTCGATTTTGTTCATTTTGCCTTAATTTTTGCAGTTTTCGCCCATTTATGACTTAATTTTTGACTCAAAAACTCTCTTTATTAATATAAATGTCTAACTGATGGACATGTCAAACACAATAACTTCAATTTTCAAAGTGAGCTAATAAATGTAGTATAAACTTAGAATTACATGTTTTATATTTCGAAAATGTCTGGTATAAAAACTTTTTAAAAAATGAAATTCGGTTAACAAGCGTCTACTTCATTCTTTTCTTTTACCCAAATTAGCCAAATAAAGTGTAACATAATCTCCAAAAAAACAAAGAAAAATTCTGAAAATGCCATGAAATGAGCAAAAACAAAAATTTCTATGGTTGGTTTGTCATATCCTAACTTACTGTAATAAAACTTTTTAAATAAAAATTACGTAACTAATTATATAAATTTATAATAGCCTAGTTAAAAAACAAGATAATGAGCAGTTATTGAAAAAAGTAAACACTTATAAGCGTACCAAGGATTTTATTTCCAAACTAATACAAACAATAGTAACGGTTATGATAATGAACTTCATTTGTTCCATTTTTTTTGAATTGAGCTAATTTTCAATGGTTCAAGGTTTCGATTACTACAGCTACGACGAAAACTAAAAATTTTCCTAATCTTGACTAATGTGTGTAAATAGAAACATTGTAGCTAAAGATAGTGAATTCATTTAACAAAAAAAAAGAGTGTCCTCATTAAGTTTGACACTTTTATTTGCGCAACAAATGCGCAAACATTTCGTAGAGCGAAATCAAACAAATGAGAGCTAATTAGCTAATATAAATGCAATTTTTCAAGAATGAACGCGTAATACAAGTAGACCTATAATAATTTGTCTTCGTTTACTAAATTGCAAATGAGTTTTTTTCGGGGTTTCATTTATTATGCGGGTTTTAAACTAATAACGTTTTTTGCATTAAAATAGCTTCAAGAAATTCAGTTGGATATTCGCCTTTGTTAAAAATATTAGTCGACATCGGCGGATGGCCGACCATCACTAAAACGTGGTCTGACATCGATTATGATTGGATCAAAACTTTTATTAAATTAATCAAAATTAAACTGTACTTAATTATGCGCATAGAAGTGATTAATGATTGGCGAAACACAAGTCGCAGCATATTAAAAGTAAACGTAACTTAACTTATACGTACTCGTCTTTTATCCGATTTTCGTCTCACATACCACTTTTTTTATTACAAATATTTTTTTACCAGTTATATTAACTTTATAAAAAAATTGATTATTAATGTGCATTTTTATAGATAGGGCCAGCGTTGGCCGATCAGCAGCAACAATATCCTGCTGTTGATGGAATTAGAGATCAGTTGAAGGCCGAATCATATCTAATAAAAAACATAGTTCAAGAGCTTAACGCTGGACACGCGTACAGAATTGATGACGATATCAAATTTATGTACGAGTTTAGGCTTAAATTAACGAAAAGTGCTTCGCCTGTCAAGTCTCTCGATTATTACCAAAAAAATTATAACAAACATATAGTTCTTGTAAAAAATTTGGATATTCTATATCCAGATATTAATTTTTCCCGAATACTGAATGACATATTTAACGCGACAATCGAAGACGACGACGAGGTTTTGGTTCCCGATTTTGATTATCTAAAGAACATCGGATTACTCATTAATTCCACTGACAAACGGTGATGAAAAAAATTCTTATTTGCTGACCGAATTCAATCAATAAAACATTATATATATAGAAATAGTTTATATTAAAAATCGATTTATAACCAGAAACGAAAAAAATTATATGCAGCCAAAAAATGTTATAATTTTTTTTTAATTTAAAGAACTTTGGCGAATTACTTTGCCACACACGTGGCCTTGCATTTCGGCGAATATACCACAACCAATATGATCGAGATATTAGTGGACAAACTGGACGCACCAGAAGTATTGCCGAACATATGCTTTGGCGTCACTGAAAAGCTATTGCCTGACCTGTTAGGGCGTCTCTATCTCGACAATTTTTATCGACATAGTTCCCGGCAAGACATGAAATTCTTGATATCGCTGCTGCACGAGTCATTCTATCAGCTGCTGGAGGAAAATAGTTGGATGGATGCCAACACTAAGCGGGAGGCTATCAATAAATTAGATACAATGTCGCAGAATATAGCGTTTCCTGAGTGGACTATGGATGATATCAAGTTAGAACTCTATTACGACAGAGTAAATCAAAATTTTTTATCTCTTTTTGTTCCATGCTATGTTAATAATTAATTTTAGTATAGTTTCAGTTAGTTTATTATTCTATCAAAGAAACACAATAAAAGTTGTAATAATAATAATAAATATATAGGTCGTGAACTTAGACAAAGATTACAATCGCTATCCACATAACCATACGTAGTTTATTAATGTGGAATTCAACTTTATATTTACAGATCGGCAATATCTCCACCGATAATTTTTTCGCATCAGTCTTGCAAATAAACGAAGCCAATCAGTTGCAACAAATTTTGGATCTCAGCGATAAAATTGAAAACGAATGCAGCACTTGGTATGTGATAAAAAAAATTTCATTACTCTTATAAGAGAATATTATCTTACGCAGTCTGTATATGCGTTCCCGTAGTTTTTATATAGCCTAACCGTGTCATCAAAGTCTGATAGTGACGAGAAAAAGTAAACTTGTAGATAAGAATTGCGTTTTTAGTCTATTACTTATTACTATTATTGCCATTTACGTCTTTTCGTACCATTAATATTAAAGTTTGTTCAGTACAGTAGAGTTCAATGGAATTATTAATAATTTACGATTAGTTTTTTAGTGCGTATTTATTATAGACGATAAAATTATCGTAGACATAACGTGACAATGGCGTAATTGTTGACCTTGACATTTTAGTTTTTGATTGTTGCACAATATTCACAATACATGCTCTGATTTTTTCCTTTTCTCTCTATCACAGTTCAACCACTAAATTATTACAGAATAATGATATAGTTTTAGGTTCTTAACTCTTAAATAATTATGTGCTTAAATTAATTTTTTGTCACTTACTATCATATATAACTTAAAATTTTTTTGGGCTAATATTAACATTTTATCAATAGTTTAATATTTAGATTTAAAATTTTAATAATTTTTAGCTGGCCATCGCATAACGCAATGGACGTAAATGCGTTTTATTATTTCTCGACGAATGGAATTTGTATGTAATTTAATAGTTTAATTCATTTTTAATTTTACATTAAGCTTTCTCAATATTGAGTGTAGCGGCACTTGCTTTTAATACACGCTCTGTGAACGCTTAATTAAAATATTTTATCTAAGAGACCCAAATATAGAATCGCTTTCAGAATCCAGATAAAATCTAACTAAAAATATAAAATTAAAACAGTAAAACTGAAGACCCTTAGCTCATTCGACAGCAAAAATACATAATTACTTAACAATTATATAGTTCACTAACATATAAAAATAAAAATTTTTCTATATTTAGTTTTAATAAAATTAATTAAAACTTTAGCGGTTAATTAAAATAAATAATTAAATATTAATAAGCTTACGATAATTCTTTTTAAATTTTTTAAATCAAAGTTACGCAAAGCCGAATTTTCAATAAGCTTGTATGCAATAATTTTGTTATTTTTTAGTAAATATTAATTTCAAAATAACTAAAATATCACAAATTTATTATACTGTATTAAAACTACAAAAAGCCCAACAAAAACACACATTTTAAACTAAATACGCTCGCAGTAAAGAAAAATTAAACACGCAAAAATCATAATATTTTCTACGACTGTTCATTAGGTATTGACAATAAAAAGTTTTATTTCCAGACTTTCCAGCGGGTATAGCTCAGTATCCATTCTATATGTTTGGAAGACCGATGTAAGCCATTCTCATTATTAAAATTTATTTATCAATATCTATTATTTCCTTGTTTTTTAAATAAAATGTTTTCATAGGGCCATGAATTTAGGTTCGATCGGTATGATTATTGGACACGAAATGACTCATGGCTTCGATAATAGTGGTTAGAAAAGCTGTCAATTCAATTGCCTAATAAATTTATTAAAATATTTTAACCTAATTTATGTGCTAAGAACACATTTTTCAAATAAAACCCATGATTTTTTTTGTTAATAATTAATAGAAAACTCGTTAGAAAATTGTAAATATTGTTTAATTAATTATTAATCTGTTTTAATTAGTTAAAATCTGTTATATAATTCAGATTGTACTGTACGATAAATATTTATACAGGAAGTCACTACGACTCTAATGGAGCATTAAAAAATTGGTGGACAAATTCAACGCGAGATCTATTTATTAATAAATCACAATGTTTTGTGGATCAATACGGCAAATATTACTTTGCGGAGCAGAACATGACCGTAAGCGAAAAATTCTTTGAATATTTTAATAAACGTGTATTCAATATACAAAAGTAGTTTACGCTTATGCTATGCAAATATGTTGGATTATACTGTAAAATGTGGAATAATCGCGGGTTTTTTTGATAATTTAAATAATAATTGAAGTAAGAATATTCTATACTGTTTATATCAAAATCAAAAAGCAAGGTTGTTTGCAAAACGAGATATTATATTGTGGGAAATAAAACAAAGTAACAAAATTTCTCAAATAATTTTTTTGCGATTAAGATTTGAAAAATGACTGGTGCTTTATCGTTCATTAACGAAATTAGTTTTAATGTTTTAGGTGAACGGTCTGAGAACATTAGGAGAAAATATCGCTGATAACGGAGGCATACGAGAAGCATACAGAGTATAATTGAATTAAAATGATTAATTTTTCATATCACTAATCATTATTAAGTTCTAACATTTTATGCGCATTTATATCCAAAGGCGTATCAATTATACAAAAGCCGGTTCAAAGAAGATATGCAAAAATTGCCGGGAAGTATGTCTCAGTTTAGTGACGATCAATTATTTTTTATATCATTCGCGAACGTAAGTTTATATTAAATTATTAAAGTTTATCTTATTTCATATTGATTAATATATAATTATCTTGGCCTTTACTTGTATTAATATTATAATTAATATTAATATTATATTCGTTTCTCGTTTATAATTAGTCTACTGCTACTACTCCTATAATACTGTAATAATAATAATTCTAAGGGAAAACTTTTAAGTTAGATTTTGAAAACTATTTTCTTAAGTCATTACACGAATAGTCTGACCAAACGTTTATTTCACGTGCGTATAAATTCGCTAATACTATATCATTAAGTTATTGGCAAAAAAATAAAAGAAATATAAGAGATTACGATAACTAAATCTTTAATAATTTTGAAAACAAGCTGTTAGCTAAATAAGCCTTTCTATTTTATTAAAGCTATAGCGGAGCTGTAGAATATCTAGAGCATTCGGTATTTAGCTAAAAGTAAACAAGTAGTGACTAACAAAAATAAAAACTCCAAAATAATTCCATACATTATCCATAATCAATAAAACGACTAAATATAAAACCTATTATAACAACACATAAAAATTACTATTTGGTCCATTTTGCGGGTAACGTATGTTTCCAAATATTTACAAGTATAAACGAATAGATAGATAAACGTTGACAATAGTTATAATGCTAACATAATATTCGATTAACAATATAATGTGTTGATATCTACTGTACGGTAGAGTTAATCTAATTTAAATGAGTTTACATAGTAGTAAGCAAACAAAGCGAGCGGTGGCTAAAAATGCGAATAAATTTTATGGAATTCAGATTTATTCTAATGAATGTTTATAAGTAGAGTGTTCCAGGCTTTAAAGATCCGAAGAGGTGTCATTTCGGATTTTTTCAAAATTCAAGGGGGGTTGGAGGTCAAACTTATCGCATTTAAGCGACAATTTTTGGATTTTTTGGTAAATAAATGCATTTTTATGAAAAAAATTCCATTTTATGGGGGGTCTACCCCGTCCAGCCCCCTCTGGGACACCCTGCTTATAGGCAATCTTAATATAAAAATACACATAGGGCTAAGGGTTAAGTGGACTGTGGAAATAAAAGTCACTTGAGTACAGTAGACAACTGATTAAAAAGAAATAAAAAATTAAACATCGATTCAATGCAAAACTAATTAACGGAATCTACTGTACAAACACATTCTTTTGAAATAAATTCTACAAAATTTTTGCACAATAGTTATTCATCGAATCTAAATTATTCATAATATTTGGGTATAGCTTTTACTTTATAAATTATATTTATACTTATTTTGTACATATATATTTCAAAAATAGATTTAAACATCCGCTATATTTTAGTTTTAGTTATTTTTATTAAAACGTAAATTCATTGCTTTTGTTGTGACAATAGACAGGTATCGCAATATCCTATTAATTTTATCAAATAATCTATCGTTCAATTGCTATAAAACTTTTTAGCGAATTTTGATAAAGGATACAAATTGAAATTAATAAAAAAATTTATCATTTGTCACCTATTTTGGGTAAATTAAAAATAACCAATCGATTTGCCTGTGATTGCAGATGTGGTGCGCGAATATGAGCCCCGAAAACATAGCGATATCGCTTAATCGAAGCGTTCACAGCCCGGAATCAATTCGAGTGAAAGGATCTTTAGCTAATTTTGATCGATTCGCTAAAACTTTTAACTGTCCGATTGGAACTAATATGAACCCTACAAACAAGTGTATCTTATGGTAGGTTACTGTTTTCGATGATCGATCACCCCATTGGTCTAAATGGACAATCAAAAAATTAAATTAAAACAACAGTATAATAATAATCGTATTGATTTTTTAAAATTATTTATACATTTATCATTAAATAAGTAAATGAAAACAAATTGATTTGTTAATGAATAGAAATTGAGATTTTATATCAATTATACATATATTTATAACAATATTCATTTCGATATAAATTATTTCATAACTCTACTCAATTATCACGAAATGTAAAATAGTAATAAGAATGTTGTAATTAAAGATTTAATTTCATGTTTGCTAAAAATTAATTAAACCGAACTTGTATTTTTAAAAAAAAGTTATTTACAAATTTAGAAATATTTTTGAGCTCAATAACAAAAAAAATGAGATCATGGACACAATGTCAGCGTGTGTTCGCAGAGGATTTCAACGTATAATCCCTAATCACTGCCATAATATTTAATCAATTAAACAATGTTATTGAGTGCCGTTATCGATGACTGCGTTTCCACATCTTTGGTGGGTTGCAAACAATAGTGGCGATGTTGCGGCCAACTGTCCACAAAACACTTGTTGGAGCAGTATCTGCCAATAAAGCAACAGTCAAACGTGGCTTCGGTCGCGCATTTAATGCACCATCGCTTTCGCTTAACTGCGTTAATATCGGCTAACGCATGATCGGCGAGTGTTCGCCGCTGTTTGACTAACGAATATTTTCGCTTAATGTCATTAAGCTTTAAGTTATTCGCTCTGATTTGCAAATCCAGATTACGAATCGATTCAATCAATAGCTGTTTCGATTCAAACTTGTAATCCAATTGGCGCTCATTTTCGAAATCTATAATAACGTTTCGATTATTACGCGTTTGGCGATTAACGCTATTATCGGAATCAATGATTTTAGCGTCAAAATAGCGCAGTGTATTGTCATCGACGCAATTAATGTCGGAAACATTTACGGCCAAAGTATTAACAACAGTGGCGTCTTTACAGTCACTACTATTTGATTTGTTGCCAATACTATTGTCACTTTCGTTGTGATTTACGCCTGTTTTTAATGTTTCCATAGTTTGATCGCGATTCGCATCAATTAAAGACATTTCCCGATCACCTTTGATAATAGACTGATCGTCAATCGATTTATTGTCCACAGATTTATTTATTTCGTTACAGTTCAACGAATTATCATCGATTGTTGCGATTTTGATACGTTTTAAACCAATTGCGCTGAGAATATGCTCATTAATGCCGCTATTATCGCAATCAATGCTATTTGTGGTTAAATTGTTTCGATTTGGATCGCAATCATCAAAAACATGGTTAACTGCATTGTCGTCACACATCAAACTGGAAGATTCAATACCAGTCGCTTGTTTGTCAACAAAATCAGTTTGTTTTAGTTTATTGCAATTAATTGAAACGTTTGAAACGCTATTATTCTCGTTTTGATTGCGTGTGGACACCGATCGACGTTCGACAATATTGGGCTTAACTTTAACCACAGCTCTTCGCACTCCTCTACCCATACCTCTACCTCTACCTCTACCACCAAAATGTTTTTCGATTGTTTTAATATCGGTGTAATGATTTATTTTGGCCATCGCTATCTAATCATATATTATTTGGCAATATTGCCGAATATATATGATTTATTGGTTATTATCATAATAGAGTTATTGTCAAATTAAGCGATGATTGACTATGTTTTGAATTTGTTATCGTATTTGCGCCAATACGTCACTCTAAGCTTTAAACTTTTATTTATAATTTTACTGTTTATATTTCTATGGAACGATTCATAACAAAAATATTCCCATTTTATTTATAAAATATTTTCGTTTACAATAAATTAAACTTAATTTAGTTTTTTAGTGAATTGTTTATCCGAAAAATGGCATTTTATTAAATCAATTTCGTTTACATAATGTAATACTTAAGTTTAATACAATTTATAAATTTTGCGCAATCATTTATATTAACATAATATAACCATTAATCAGTTATGTTATAATTTATCCAAAAATAATTAATACAAAATGTGATAAATTTGCATAAAATACAGAAACTATGTATTTATATTAATTATTAACAATATTTTGAGCAAAAAGATTACAAACAATAGATTAAAAATGCGAGAAAATTCTATTAAACATAGAAAATTACATTAAATATTTATACGACATTAATGATTTGAATAGGATTGTGAAGTATTTTAATTAACAATAATAACAAATATATTAAAATATGTTTATGAATAAATAACAAAAATGAAATAATTTTGGCATTAAATTTTAGATTTAACGTTTAAAAAATAAAATGATAATTGTGTGCGGTTTTCTCATCTATAAATAGGGACTATTACTGCCAGAGATCGCAGAGACAAGAGTTTTTCCGCCACTGAGAGCGTTATTTTCAACATTTTCGCACTGCTTTGTTGGCTCCGCGACTGCGTTAAGCTCAATCACTCTCATATTCTGCTGTATTTGTTACGTAATAACTCTTGTCTCTGCCATCTCTGATTACAGCTTCCGACATTACGTTCAAAATGAGTTCTAAGTTTACGGGTATATTTACCGGTAAATTTAGTTAAAAATTTATTATTACTGAAAAACATTACAATTATTTTGCTTATTTTTCTTCAATATTTGAAAAATAAGTTAAACTCGTGAATAATAAAATTTTCAAGTTTTATCATATACAGTATAGACTAGTGGTTTCCACTTTTTTAAATCGAAATTGAAATGTTAAAAAAGTTTACATTTCAATTTCGATTAATTGAAATAGAAATGTCATTGAAATTATTTAACTATAAAAAATCGAAATAGAAATATAAATTGAATTGAATACATTTCTAAAAATCGAAATCGAAATGCAATTGAAATTGAAAAACTCATATGGAAACAACTAGTGTTGTTTCCATTTTGGAAAATTCAAATTGAAATGTTAATAAAATTTACATTTCAATTTCGATTAATTGAAATAAAAATGTCATTGAAATTATTAAATTATAAAAAATCGAAATAGAAATACAATTGAATTAAAGACATTTCTAAAAATTGAAATCGAAATGCAATTGAAATTGAAAAACTCATATGGAAACAACACTAGTATACTGTAGACTAATTAAAATTTTTAGAAAAATATTTTTTGTCGTAATTTTATATGTCCAAAATCGGTCACTAAAAATGTTGATTCAATTGTTTTTGAATTCCCACTTCTAATCATCAAACACGAGGATATAATATCGGTAAAAAAATTTTAAAGCAAGAAAATAATACTATAGATTTATCAGCATTCTTCTGCTTATGTCGAAAACATTAATCTCAATTAGCGATTGCTTAAATCACACATTAATAGTCCAAATACTATTCTTCAACACACATTAAAAATTGAGTAAAAAATAACAGATTTTTACCAGATTTCTTCGTGATTTATTTTCTTATTATAATCCGTGAAAAGTTTCCTCATATCCTCATAGTTTGGCGTTTCATCGTATTTTAATTCTCTACACATAGTGAGGTAAATTTCAAAAATTGATGGCAAACCTAAAAAACGTTTAAACATCTAATGAAAACACATAAAAAAATATTTAATAATTACGCTTACCTTTACAAATCGCATCAATACTCGTATTTCTCATTTTTTCGCCCACTTTTCGAATATATTCATAATATTGTTCGATAGGATCGACTGTTCTCTTGATATATTTATTACTCCACGGCAGTTCATGTTTGAGCATATAAACCCAACAAAGACCTAACGATTCCAAATCATCTCTTCTCGTACGACGCACGCCATTGTGATAGTTAAGCGAATGGAACAAAGCGTTACCTTTTGGCAGCTTATCGTCCCTTTCATACTCGCAATGTTTTTTATCGCGATTTAAATAAGATTTGGCGCGATTAAAGTCAATCACGTAAACAATACTATCGTTATTAATCGATAGCACAAAGTTATCGGGTTTTACTCCGCGATGGATGAGTCCCTTCGCGTGAATCGACTCCACAAGAGTTATTTGCTGAACGGCTATCGGCAGTAACCAATCGATTGGTATCTTTCGGTCGCGAAAATTATTTAAATAATGTTCCAAATCTGTGCCCAATTTCTCGATTACAATCATCGACCATTGGACGGGTTTCACCAACCAATCGCAGTCTTCATCCGATTCCCATCTATTTATGACAATACATTTTTAAGTTTGCTAATAATATTAACGTTAATTCAAACAATAAGAAAATCGTACGTTATTTGGAAATGTAATTTCGGTATACGTTGTATGCCATCCAGTATTTTGTAATTCTTCAGTTCACGCGCCAATCTTTTCACTGCGTTTGTTCCGATGGCGATCTTAGCGATGTATTTCACGTTAATTACGTCATTATAATGTGCAACGAAAACAGCGCAATACGTGTCCGATCTTAACAGCTTCTCTAACCTATAATTAAATAATGTACGATTGATTTGTGGCGGAAATGTGAGATTCGTTGGCTGTTCTGCTCCAATATGTCCGTTATTTCCAGTATTGTTATTGATTATATTGTCATTCGTATCTTCTATTAACCATTGGTTTTCCATTTCTAATTATTATTTTGGCACTAATTTTCGTATACATTTACGTTTTGATGACACGTGTGAATCATATGTTTACGTCGTAATAATGTTTGTTTATAGAATGAATGCGTAAATAAACTGATTGACAGTATCGCGAGACACTAGGTTTCAGCCCGTGCTTCGCACGGATTATTAATATTTAAATAAATGGTGGCTGTATTTTTAATTTTAATTAACTCATATCATTATCTATATTTTGTACATATATTTAAAATTTCACATTATATTAGCTCACTTTTTATAAAAAAAAGCGGGCTTATGGTTTTGACAATGTCTCCGTCCGTCCGTCTGTCTGTTCCAAGTTTTTTAATTACACAGTAAATAAAAATTCACATCACAAAGTATTAAAGTTGTGACAAAAGTAACAATAAAGTGGGCACTTTTTAAAATACAAAATTTTACTCTTTAAATTGAGATGCCATGTAATATTTTGTAATGTAAAAAATTGCACAATATAGTACAAAATTAAAAAATTAATAGGCATTTTGGAATGAGAAATAATACATTGTGGAGTGAAAATAATAGCATTTTATTATGAGAAATAATAAATTATAGAGTGAAAATAATAGCATTTTATTATGAGAAATAATACATTATAGAGTGAAAATAATAGCATTTTATTATGAGAAATAATACATTATAGAGTGAAAATAATAGCATTTTATTATTGGAAATAATACATTATAATGTGATAATAATACCATATTGTTATAGGAAATAATACATTATAGAGTGATAATAATAGCATATTGTTATGAGAAATACAAAAATAAGAATAATGGACTTTCTATTAGCGCTAAGAGAAAGTCAGGACATAATTTAGTTAATTTTGGCTTATAAAAGTTCAGTATTTTAACAGATTTGATAATGATATAAAATCTTTTGGGACTTTCTCAGTAATTTGCATATTCATTATAAATTTTTCAATACAAATCATAATGTTATTTATAGATTTATCGTATAAAACAAAAAGGCAAAAAAAAGATATAAATATATCAATAAAAACTTTTAACTAACTCTGTTTCACAGAAATGGGTTTTATCAAAATATACATCTCCTTTTCTTTCGTACAATAAATGCGGATTATGCCACTTTAATTGCTCAAATTTTGGGAAGTTTTTAGGAATTATTGCAAAATTATAATGGCTATCATCATTAAAAGTATTTTTTTCAACCAAAACATCTTGATTTAAACAGTATTCGAGAATAATTAAAGCCATTAACGGTTTCGAATCGCCTATAAAAAAAATCAAAATTTAAAAACTATTCCACTGCAAAGAAACAACTGGTATTTATACCGAATAGTGTTTCATCATCCAAATATAATTTAGAGTTTGGTGCAATATCTCTTATTTATTTAACTGATTTTAATCTATTGTATAAAATTGTGCCACCAGATATAAAAGCGCTATAATAATCGTCAATGTCAACTTTGTAATACTGTTTGTATTTTTTAATCATGTGTCCTTGATATTCGTCTAAAAACTAGTAAATAACAACAAACTAAGCGCATGGTTTGTTATAATAGACTGTTTTGTTAGTATAAATATAATGAAAAATCAATAAAATTCTTACTCAGTTTTCCGTTTTTAGTAATGGAAATTCGTTAAACAAGTTTGTTATATTTTTTGTTCTTCTTTGTAGTCCTCCATTTTCATTTGGTGACTTCCGCTTACGAACATTAGATTTAGATTTCGTTGATTCAGTTATTAAATCAACTTTGGGCGGACAACTAATGATTTCAAATTCTGTATTAGGTATTTGACTTGTCTGCTGACTTTGATCTGCTGTTGCAATACTTATAGTATCGATTTGTAAATAACTTTGTTTCGTATTTGGTAACTCAGGTTTAGGGTTTAAAACTTGGATATTTTATACGAAAATATCGATACTTATTTTTAATGCAGTACAATAATTCTCCCTTAAAAACAATTATTACCGTTATCGCATAATATTCAATCATAGCGCTATGGATGACACTATACTTACATATTTGTTATACGATTTATCGCCACAATGTTGATATTGACAAACAAACTCGTAGCAAACTAGATTTAACTTCAAAACTGGAGCCTTCTATCTTATTACAGTTCAAAAATTATTAATCTAATAAATACAAAAATAATTCTGTTATTCACCTATAAACATCATGTGATTATGCGAATAATTCATTAGCAACAGCATTTCTAATGTCTTTATTAATAATGGTATTAGTCTTCAATAAATCTTTTGTTGTGTCATTAAAATTCGGTAGTTTATAATCTATTGGAAATGATTTTTGATGACCAAAACATTCGTAGTTATACGGAAAGTCCTTTTTGGCAAAATTAGTTCTTTCCATTTGTTCTTTTTCTACATTATTTTGACTTGTTTGGCAACTTGTACTTAATTCATCTTCATTTTTAATGCTAGAAATAACCGCTTCATTACTATCAGATAGTGTAACACTGTAGGAATTGTTGCTTAAGCCACGTTTGCATGTTTTTATTGCAGTAACATATTCATATATAGCTCGTCTTTCACCAACAGTTTTAAAAAATTCTTTAAGATCATCCATTGTTATTTCAATAAATTGGGTGTCGTTTATTTTTTGTTCTAAGAAACATTAATAATTATTTATACACTATTTAATACACTACTGACCTAAGAATATGTCAATATAATTATTAATAAATGAACTTGGAAAAATCCCTTTATATATATTAGCAATAATTAAAATATAACTATTATTAAATGAAATCGGAAAAATCCCTTAATTAACATGAGATATAAATTAAATTAAATTATTTCAAAAAGAAATCGTTAAAAACCCTTTATTAACATAAGAAATAAAATAACTTAAATTATTTTTTAAAAAATTCGTTAAAATCCCTTTATTAACATAAGATATAAATTGAATATAATAAAATATTGATTTGGATGCAACAGATTTAATTAGAGTTTCAAAGTTTGGGTTTAATTATTTATTAATTAACATTTTTTAATTAATTAAATGATTTATATAATTAATAATGATTATTATTTATTTAAACGAAATATTTAGTATTTTGTTTGTGATTTATTTTTTTTAATAATGATTAGAATTATTTTTAAATTTTATACGTTTCGATTAATATCGGCGAGGTACTGCTCTAGGAGATCAATGTAAGCCCATCTCAAAATCTAACAAAGTTAAAAGTTTATTCAATTTAATTAAAAATTTTATGGAGAGAAGGGGTATATAGTGGAATTTTATGTTAAATTTTACAAAAAATATGGTCAAAAATTGCTTGAAAATAGGTATTAAAGGCTCAAAAATGTTCAAAATTGGGATAATAGTCAAAAATCTGATAAAAATAGGCGAAATTATACAAAAATTCCCAAAATTAAGAATAGTATTTGAGTGGCATATTCCAGTTTTTGTATTTATATTAGGGATTTCAGACTCAAACTGCCAAACATTTACCGGAAACAAACCAAAATTGACAAAATTCGGTTAAAATGACAAAATTGTATTAAAAAAATAATGGCATATGCCGGTTTTTGCAGTAAAAATATAAATTTTTAATCTCATAAAAATCGCAAAATCTAGTAAAATTAGGGGAATTCGGCGAAAATTTCAATTACTAAAGTGGCATTTGCTAATAATAAGCGATAATATAGCAATTTATTTTTATTTTTTATGTTTTTAAAATAATATTTAACTTATTGGAGATAATATAAAATAATAGGAGCGAGCGAACGATTAGTGAGCGACCATATAATATCTAAATTTTAAAAACAAAGTCAGATATTATGACCGTATCGATCTTGTTTAATATTAATGTTTAACAAAAATTATATTAAATTATTTTCAATAAACACTTTTATGCATTAAATATGCTGCTAAATAATAGAATAGACGACAAATGCATGATTATATATGGTTTTCAAGGTCATTTTACCGCACTATTACGAGTTAAATTTACTTATTGTTGGTCAATCCATGTATCTATCTATGTATGTATTGTTGTGTGAGTGAATATAATGGCGTATAAATATAGATGTATAAAAACTAAGATTAATGCATCTTTATTATTGTTGAT
>JAQIXJ010000884.1:0-26115 GCA_034700185.1 Phthiracarus laevigatus | reverse complement strand
ATTGAAAGATCTGTTGAGAATACGAATATTAAGCTATCAATAACTGAACGTGTATTGACTACAACTAAATGTGAACTTGAAAACGCAAATAAGGAATTAGGAACAACTAAAACGCTTTATGCGGAGACAGTTACAGATTTGGTTGCTCTTGGAAATAGACATAAAGAATTGAATACAAAAGTTGTAAATTTAAATCAATTAATGGTTGAAATGGCGGATAAAAATAATAAATTAGAATCTGAATTAAACATAACTAAACATTTTCTTGAAAACGCAAAACTGGAATTAGAAACTACTAAAACTGGATTATACAGAACTAAACGTGAACTTGAAAGCACAAAATTGGAATTAGTAATTGCTAATAACAGCAGTACTAAACGTGAACTTGAAGACACGAAAGAAGAATTAGAAGCAACTAAAACTCAATTAAATAAAACTAAACGTGAACTTGAAAACAAAAATATGGAATTAGAAACAAACAGTTCTAAACGTGAACTCAAAGACACTAAAAAGGAATTAGAAGAAACTAAAACTCGATTAAATAAAACTAAACGTGAACTCGAAGACACGAAAAAGGAATTAAAAGCAAAAATTGGATCAACTAGTAATACGAGCCAACAATACTGCTGGGAAAGTGCACAATACCCGTATTAAATATTGATTTATATTTTATTAGTAAAAGTAAATATTATTATACGTTAAGTTAACAGTTATATAAATATTTTCCCAAAATCTTTTATACTCGTGAATTTTTTAATTCTAAAAATATATATTTATATGCAACTAATTAGACTTATTTTATATAAAACTTTTTCATTAAATAAATCAATCAAATTCTATTGAAACAAAAACTTACCGTATTTGTGGAACAAAACAGTAATAACAAAATTGTCATATATTGCTATTCCTATAATCATATTTACATTTGTAACGAATATAATTGTATCAAATATGTCTGGCATTGAAACATCTGTTAATGACATAAGTAAACAATGAATTACTGAACGTTAATTAACAGCAATTAAACGTCAACTTAAAGACACAATACGGGAATTAAACGCTGGAATTGAATCCAAATAGTTTAACCAACAATCAACAAATTAGACACAACCAGAACATAATTGGAATTAACTAAAGCACAACTGAATCAATTCAACCAAAAAACTAATGAGTTGTCCACAACCACTAGTAGTGATTTAAACAATACTAAACTTGTGTTACAAAAACTAATAATAAATTTCACGCTATCAGGGACTGTAGCATACTTTGCGTATGAGACAGCGCCAGATGGATGGCTAAAAGCTAATGGAGAAATCGTTTCTGGCATCATATATGCTGATCTATTGGCACAATATTTGGTTCAGTGATGGCAACACTACATTTTGCACCTTTTTTCTAACGATTTTCACTGCCCTTACAATAGTATCAGATATCGAAAGATAGTTAAAGAAATTATGTATTTTTATTTTTTTTCTGGTGAAATACGTAATGGTATTACATATCCGAATGATAAACAAGGAAATTATGTATATTCTAGTGAAATGACTATACTGAACGTTCGAGTATGGCGAATATGGATGAATTTTTACCCCGAAATTCATTTTACTCGAACGTGCGAGTAAGGCATCATTTTTTATATGCCAAAATTTTTTAATCGCTTACTCGAACACCAGTTTTAACAGTTTAGAGCATTTAGCATAATGGCTGAATCAAACATATTTGTTACAAAATTCGTATAAATAAAAAAATTCACTTCATTCGAACGTTCGAGTAATGGTGCGATTATACGTTAATACTAAAATCCGTTATATAACCGATTAAAATATATGTAAAGGCACGCGACCACGAAATATTGCATTATTGGCGTGGAATGTATTAAATACTAATTTATAATATATCAGTTAAATTTTTGACTTTAGATAATGTTTTACTATATTTACTTAACAATATTAACTAAATTTTAAGTTTTAATTGATATCTTTAAATATATTTTAAATAAGATTGATTTAAATAAAACATAATTAGAAATATTTGTTCACATTAAAGTTTTATATTTTCAATGTATATTAATACGCTATACTTGTAATAAAATTAAAATAATGTTTAAAAAGTTTTTGAGCAATAAAACAAAATTTAAATGAATAATAAATTAATTTTAATTGAAGTTTATTTATAATTGAATGATGCGCTTAAAAACGCACTTTTTGCATATTAATTATTAAGAAACACGTTAAGCGTTATAAGCATTTTCTTAATAAACATTTTGCTATTGTTGGCACTTTTAAATATAGAAACTGAATTCTAATTTAATAATTAATTCGTAGATAGTAAGACTTATAGGAAATTAAAACATTATTATAAAAGTACCAATAATGTGCAACAATGTAATGGAATTAAATGACATGTTTCTTAATAATTAATATGCAAAAAGTGCGTTTTTAAAGCGCATCATTCAAATAATTTTTAGGTAGCTTACCACTAATTATTAGCTCATTAAATTATTTTCAAGTTATACATTTTTATGATATTTTACTTTTAATAAGATAAGAATTCGGAATTTCCCTATTTCTACATTCTGTACGTTTTCAGGTTTTCGTTACATTCAGGTTTTTCTTTTATACCTGCTATCAATAATTAAAGTTTATGTGATCTTAAATTAAAAAACATTCTTGAATAAAAAATTGCCGAAAACCATTCAATATTTAGAGAATATATGTAAAACAAACAAAAATTTCACTAAATAAATGTTTGTATTTATCTCATCATAGATGGAATTCTTTGATCGCATGAATGTATAGAATTGGTGCATCGATTTTAATGCACATAACATACTCTATAGTAATTGAGTGGCACACACACACACACACTCTCACAGAATGTTTTCTTTAACAACACAACACTTGCCGTTTCACTCTCAACCACACACTTACCAGTTCTTCGAACAATATATCTGTTTTTTGTGTGTCGCTTCAAACGTCTTTTCATAAATTATAGTAAAACTGTTTATTCTTATTAATGGAATTATGAAATATTAATATTGAATAAATTAGTTGTTGTTTCCAAAAACATCGAAGTTTTCGCTTACGATTTGATAAATCTAATTAAACATTTTAATCTAATGGGAAACAAGTTCGAGAACAGAATTTCAATCCACATTAAAATTTTCTTTATATAGATGTGAAATATTAGAAAATTTTAATATTTTTAGCTTTAGATAGATTCTCGAACCGTTCAACTCATAAACTTTTATATACGTGTAACAGACATTACTATCTGCCGGTTTATTCGTAATAGAATTGTTACTTTACTTATAATTAAATGTTTCCAATGAATAAAAATACGAATCAAAATCCATGACTTAATTCGCGTCAATTCGTAGCTATGATTTGATATTCATTTTTCACTGGAAAAACGCTGATGAATAATAAGATACCAAGTTTTTCAAGTGTTTTAGTTATCGGTTTAATGAACTACATTTAATCAAATTTGCGATTTAAGTTTGAATTAGTTGTCTTGAATATGATTTTAAACGCATATCATTTGACATCAATTATGTTACTATTAACCGATCATCAATTAATAGCCAACTATATATCGGGTAAGATAATCCAATTAGTGTTTTATTAATTACTATAATTTAGTGGCGAACCACCACATCCTAATACATTTTTAACGGTTTGTACAATAATGATAAGTACTTTGCATGAATTAGACTAAAATTATATTTATTACTGAATGCTTAATTTCATTTTTTTATAAAGGCGTAAAAATAATTTGATGTCAAAATTATGATAATGTGTTTACTAATGTTTATTCGATTTTCTTATTTATATTGTTTCGGTTTTGTTTATTGTTACTCACGAAATAATAGTCAGGATAATATCATACAAATTTCGTAATACAAAATTCATGAATTTTTCCAAAAAGAATTATCGCAACTTAATATTTATTGGATTTTCATTTTTAATAATATCTTATTACGAAAGTAATATTTTTTTGAAAGTAATACACTTTTGTAAAACAAAAAAAAACTGTTCTTAAAATAGAGAATAATGTGAACAAAAATTCCTAGTTTTAAAGCCTTTGGTCTATGTGAGAGGCAATATTGAATTTTATATAAAAAAACAAATTGTATACAAGAAAAACTATTAAAACTATTCGTGTGGGTTACACTGGCAAGCTTTTACATATCACTTATATTGTTTAATTTAATTTCGTATAATTTAAATTTTTCTGAGTTCATTTTATTGCACTTAAACGTAACGCTAACAAATAAATATAAACGAATATATGGTTAAGCGTCGCTTTCGTGCTTTTAATCATATTTGGCAATAGTATTGGGATGAGATGCTGGCAGAAAACAATATAATCTAACATTTACAAATAAATGCAAATAATTTGAGTTTAAGTGATATTAGAACGTCATGTATATTTCGACAATTAAATAAAACGATTGCTTTTGTGTAAATGTGTAATGGAAATATTATTTTATGATTGCCTATTCGTTTTTGTTTCCTTTCATTTTTCAAAAGAACATTTAATTATCAGACATTTGTCATAAATTATTTTTCATCCCAATTATTCGAAAAGAATTGTGAAATAAATTTAATTACTCGAAACATTTAAGCGTCAAATAATTTTTGCGCAAATGTTTGAGAAATAGAGCAGATAATAATATATATGTTCATTAAATTAGACGCGTATATGAAATGAAAATAACATTTTTATAATACAGTAATCAGGAAAAAAAACTAATCATAATCTTTTGCGTAAACAAAACATATAAACGAATAGCTAATTCTAAATATAACACTAAGGAAAGAGAAATAATATAAATTAATTAAAGATAGAATTTTTGTGCAAAGATATTTTTTTCATAATTTATTACTGTTTAGCGCTATATTCACAAAATAGTAAAAATATGAGACGCATATCACATCATACGTTAATTTTAATTCGGTTCTCTAAGGGATATTAACAGTGATGGGATAAAAACCCAAGAAATTATATGTTTTTCTAAATTGCATTTCTGCTCCCAATTGATTATATTAATCAAATTATAACTTATATTAAATTACTACGCAAAAAATAATACCGATAGTTCTTAAGACTACTTACGAGGTTTAAAGAAAGTAAAAAAAAATTAGAAAAGGAAAAATCAAATATGTTCCCTTTTTTCTCTGTAAGTGAAGCTTCTTCTTAATGTAAATAAATATACAGTTTTAAGTTAGGATTTAAAGCGGTAAATTTTTTTTAAACACTGGTGAGAGTAATTTCAAATTAGCGTAGACTTAAGCGTAATTTTGGTTTTGTTAAGCGAAGAAAGGTTCAATTTATTTTTTTGCTCACTATTTCTGTTTCACTCGGTACGCGTGAAATATTGCTCTTCAAGCGCTTCTATCAGCGAAGATATTTTATAATCAAAATAATTTAAGAGCGAAATTAGACACAAGAGCCTAATGTTAGCGAGCATTTAAGTCGTGTATGTATTGCGAGAGAAAGGGAACGGAAAAACTGTTATGATAGAAAATTACGGTAATATATCACTTTTAATCTTATTCAGCCTGTGAGTGCGTCACGTTTGATGATACGTACAACAAAGAGTACGGCGTATTCACGTCCCCAAACTTTCCAACGCCATACGACGATAATATTGACTGTTTGCTCTATACGTTTATTGGAAAGTCAGAACAGATAGTGAAACTATCGTTTGTTTCTTTTGATGTGCAAAAAGGGTCTTCTTCTTCCGCGTCTCCTACTTCTAGCGAGTAAGTATTCTTACTGATCCCATCCATAATAATAGTTTGTTTTTATTCACCGATAACTTGCTTCAACTATTACATAGTTGTGCTTACAGTTCAGTGCTTTCAAAGAATAAATAAGTTTAGCAAATAAATCCGTTCCAAACATTTTTTTTAGTATTTTGTTATTTAAAAACTTCTATAACATTGGATGTTATATTTATATATACAGCTGCATGACTGGAGATTTTGTTAAGTTGTTTCTGAATCTGGGAGACGATACTGGAGGTGTTAACGAGCGTACCGATTATGACACGATATTGTGCGGCAAATCGCTGGACAAGTCACAGATGACACACTTCTCTGTGGGCCATTTGCTCATTTTTGAATTTCATTCCGACTCTATTAATGCCAATAATAAGGGATTTAGCGGCACTTTTCAATTTATTAATAAATCCAACTTTGTGTCCGATGGTGATCTACTTAGTGGTGCTCAATGTGACTATCAATTTGTGCGGCTTAGCATTAACAATAAAAAGAGTGGCAAACTTTATAGTCCCAACTATCCATCGTATTATCCGCCAAATTCTAACTGTGCCTATCATTTTTTTGCTAAATACAACGAAAAAGTTAAGGTGCTATTCGAAAGCATTCAACTCAGCCGTAGTGACCTCAGGTTAGAACACGTAATTTATCTCTAATGTACTCTAAGCTTACAATAAATTTTAAACGTTAAACAATGAAATGTTATGGAATGTGATTTAGAATTCTTAAATACCCGTATAGAAAACTGCAATAAAAATATAGACAACATAGCCAACGCTTTTTTTGGACTAATAACTCATAAAAAAGTTTGAGGAAAATAGTACAACGATTGCATTCCGTTTGCTAGAATCCCTTTCCCTGTTAAGATTGCAAGAACAACAAGTTTGACTCGAAATATATGGTTGTATTTCAAATTAGGGTCATCCATATTTTGCTTTATAAGTTCATACAATTTTTAAATTATGATAATTAGACGTACATTAGGTACACATCAGATTAAATTACTTATTTTTTAAAATTATAAATGTTTCGTATTTTTCTTGAACATTATTTTAGATATATATATTTCGATTTAAGATATTATCCCTATGATATTGATAATTATAGTAGACTATGAAACGGGCCCCCGATTTTTCGGGTCCCCGCTGGCCCCTGATATTTTCTGTCTGGCTTTGTCGGGCTCGGGCTTTAAGTTAAAAAACTTATCGTGCTGGGCTTTTGTAGCAAAAAAAATAAAAAGCCCGAAAATTTTAATTTTAGTAACAATATTAATGTAAACATTATTACAATTAACAAAAAGTTGAAAAAATAAAAATAATCATTATTTGCAATTAAACATAAATGAAATATAATTATAACCAAAATAGATATTTAAAAATTTAAATCAGAATTTGACTTTGTGATTAAAAATAAATTTATCTAAAATCGGATCGGGCTTTGAATAATTAAATTTATCGGGCTTTTTTCGGGCTCGGTCTCAAGTCTGTCGGGCTTGGATCGGGCTCAGGCCTTTAAATTTTCACAATTTCATAGTCTAAATTATAGTTTAATTAATCTCAATAACATTTACTTTACTCAGTTTTTTCTTTAAGTAAATGAATAAGAATATTAATAAAACGTCTCCCTGATTTTAAAATACAACTTTAAATTTCGAGCAAACTTGTTATCGCAAACGGAATATGGCAAATTGGTCAGAATTAGGTCTGAGTAATTGTATTATTGAATAAATGAATTTAATTAATGAATCGAAAAGCTTTTTTATTTTGAATTCTAAACCACTACAGCTCCGTGAATTAAAACGTTTGATTTGCAGTACATTTCTGTGCAGTGGGCGTAAAAAATTACAGAAATATATTAATGCAATTCAATATTTAATATAGTTTTCGTTGCTTTAGTTTGCTTTTTGATTTATAGTGGTAGTAGACATTTCAAAACTATTCTATGAATATTTTATTTTTAAGTAAAAGCATATTATAAATTTTAACTTTAACTTAAGTCTTAGTGTCATATACATAGTGTAATAGTTTAAGTGACTATTCTAAGATTTTATAGATTCGAAGTGATTCAAAGTTCTTAAAGCAAAGATACATTTCTCGGCGCAAACAACAAATTTAATATTTTCTTTAAAATATACTTTATCATAATTTAAAACAAGCTCTGGTCATAGTATCTGACTTTGCAATTTAATTTTTTTCTGCAAAGCAAATGCTCTCTCTTTCTCCTTTCACTTGCATCTGAATTTTGACCCGTTTTTTACTATTTTGAGCCTAAAAAATTCTTAAATAATGCCGATTATCTCATTTTCCACTGTAATTTTGACCTAAATTTTGGCAATTTTTTCCTAATTTAGACTCTTTTGATCCTACTTTAAGCCTTTTGGAACTGATTTTGCCCATTTTGCTCTATTTTTGGTCATTTTAACTTAATTTTTGGGCATTTTGTCCATTTTTGGCATGAAAATCTCTTAATTAATATAAGAAATCTGTAAACCCCTTAAATAATATAATAAATAGGTGAAATCCTTTTATTAATATAAAGTGTGCACGAACAGACATATATTTCCAAATCCATATATCTGAATTTTGCAAAGTTAGATAAAAAATATTTTTCAAAAATAAATAGCAGTATTTCTGCTATTTTTGAAACTAGTAATCAATTTTTACATAAAACTGGATGTCCCAAAGGGAGTGTGGGAGAGAGAGGCAGATTGTCAGATGAAAAAATATTTCAATTTTAAAATTGCTCTTAATCCTCCTCTATGGTCAGTACTTGTGTATAGTCCACTGCTTGATTTCATATCTTTCATAAATACCTAATTTTGTGTTTCAAGTTAAGCTTTGAAAACTTTTGCCAAACAATTTAGTCGTTAGTAAAATAGGATTGATTTAAAAAGGCTTGGCTTTTCTTTAATAAATAATAGAACTTAAAATGAAGGTTACGATTATTCGCAATATAATTTGCAATATGCTGGACAATGATAGCATCGCAATGTGACAAATAAACATTTTAGTAAATCAATATCCAGCACAAACTAAACACAGTATATTCAATGAAACGCATCAATTTTTCCATAAAATAATATTTTTCCATTAGATGTTTTTGTCTAACTCTTACTCAACAAAATCAGACTGTGTGCCATATATAGATATAGATACATAAAGATAGATTTGATTAAACTCCAAACGAGATGTTCGGATAATATAAAGCTATAACAAGCTATATATCAAATAAATCATAAAATGCGTTACAACTATTGGTTTTCTATTTCTGTTAATGACAAAAATTTAGCAAAAAAAATTACAAAAATGCCATTTCGATTCAAATAATTTTATTAGATTGTTTTTATGATATTACGTCGTTAACTGAATGCTTATTAAAATTTCACAATTTTTCGGAAACTTTTTTATCGATAAAAAACGTATAGAATAGATTTTATTAATTTTAAATAACAAATTTTAGTCTATTGGTGAACGCCTAACCAAATTAGGATTAAATAATTAGCTTCATTAGAACATTTTTATTAAATAAAGTGTATCCACTTTTTTAGCTCACTCGAAATTTTGCCTAAACTAAAGCTATAAAATTAATGGCAACAATTTATCTTTTTTTCGCACAATAAGTAAAAAGCTATAGAAGTCGTCAGCTTAAATTTATTTAAAATAGTTTTCATGATATTTAGGATTTCTGTTTTAAATAATTAAGTAGATTGTTCTCATGAGTCCTTAAATGTCAAATATGGATATTTTTTTAAAATAATTGAGTTTCCTAAAAGTTTAATAAGTGGAATTTTGGATATTTTTAATTTTATAATCTATTCATAATTATTATCCTTATTCCAGTTTGATCAAACTATTATTAAGCGAAGCTACAATCTAAAATTATTCGCAAATTTTAGATAAATTTTTTCAAAATTTTTAAATGCATAAAATGTTCTAAAAACGATTCGTAACATTTTTTTTTATTATGAGCAAGATATTGTCGGAAAGCAGATACAGGATAGTAATACTTAATAATGTTAAATCTTTATGCTTTTTTGTTTTCTCAAACTGTAATATGAACTAACGACGTAAAAACAAATATTTCCCATAAAGCATTAACCACTCAAACAGTATACAGTACCTTACGATACGAAAGTATTGCCATTAGTTAAATCCTTATAGATATAATGTTTATCAGTTTTCTAAATCATAATAATCTTTTGGAAAATATGTATCAATTACACTATACCCCAATATATTATATTTATATTTGGATTTATAGCGAAAAAAACTAACGGTTAGGTCCCAGTGAATCACGACTAGAGTATTAATTTATTTGTGTTTGCAGTTGTCGTTACAGTTCGGATGTGATACTAGTGTATGACGGGAAAAACTCGCGAAGTCCATTAATCGCTCAGCTGTGTAATCAGGTTTTATTTGCGCAAATTATATCCAGCGGACCTGATTTGTATATGGAATTCAAGAGCGGTGCGCGCAAACCAGAAGGCAATGGGTTTAAAGCGTCGTACTTGTTTGAGACTAACGACTATAATAACTCCCAATCGACTACCACTGTAACTGAAATAACTTCCATATATACAACGATAACGTCAAAAACAACGACAGCGACATTGCCCTCCACTGCGATACCAGTCGCTAATGTGGTACAGATTCCACGAACAGGTAATTCATTATTCTGTGCGAGCATTAACCGCATTAAACAAGCAGTTGTTGCGAAGCGTAAGCTTTAAAAACTTTTCCAAAATTATCTAAAATCCCTTAATTAAACTAATTATTTACTGCGATTAAACTCTAAAATTTTGCTATTTTATTATTTATTCACGCAGAGCCCGATGAGAGCGTATTTTCGAAAGACGAAACTACTGAATCGACCAAAAGTATGTTCGAGACCATGCCTTTCGGTGGCTTTACTTTTTCTATCTTTCTATTTCACTTTAGTTCATTTATAAAAGTTATAATTTAAAATTTTCATTCTGCTTTCTAAGTTTAGTCGTTATGTGCACAGACAATTTAAAAAGTAAAAATTTTTATGCAAAACCGCGTACGCAAACGCTAAATCTGTAAAGATTTATATTGTACGGCCATCCAAATCCATGCAAATAAAATGCCAAATGTGAACTAAACTTAAGTGAAAACTATTATAATGAATACTGAATCGGAGTCTGAGTTTACTGCGAACTGCTTTTATCGACTTTGGGTAGACATCGACTTAAACATAGTTTCTGTTTATTAATACATGTCTGATTGTAAATTTTAGACAGTTTATATAATTTTTTTTTGTTTTTTCCTTATATAATTTTTTTTTTGTTTTTTCCTTGTCTTTATCTAATTTCTTTTTGCGATAAGAATATTAATAATCTGACATTGATATTTTTTTAGTATATATATAATAGACAAATTTAATAAATTGCTCGATAAAATTTGTTTCGCAACTTTATAAAAAAATATAAATAAATGATTTTCATGAAAAATTAACTGACATAAAAAACAAGTTGAAAACTTTTTTTTCAATTAAATGCTATAAATTTTCAACAACAAAAAATCACGATTGTTGACTGTCATAAAAAAGTTAGATTAAAGTGGGATTTATCTTACTTACGCATTATTCTTGAGTGTTAAGTAGTAGAAGTAAAACAAAATCGAAGCGTATTTTATATTTCAATTTTATGCAACGTTTGCATTATTTTCTAACAAACAATTCTGAATTTTTAAATGAAATAATATATCGATATTTCTAATTTATTTATTGGGAAATCTTTATTAACTATAACCTAACTTCTATGTGTTAATATTGCATTGATGAATACGAACAAATATGATTTGTTCACGCGTTAATCATTTTTATACGATAAATGTAGATTTAATCTAAATAGTCGAGGAGAAGACACGGTTTTACATTGTCTTGTTCTTTGCACTCTAACTCTTTAATATTTAGCTATTGACACTGAATACGATTCAGATTCATTTATTCTCGAGTCCAATAGCGTTTCGATGTTAGCTTTACTCAAATAATAAACTAGAATCAGACTTCTATAAAGTGTTTACTTTGCGCCAATTGTTTCGCAAGAGTTCCAAATAAATTTAATTTAGTTAACTTTTTACTAAAAGGGTAGACCGCCATAAGGAATGACAGCGAGAGTTAAATTTAGAAAAATAGTCGGCTAAAGCAAAAATGCTAAGCAAAATCGATGGAAACGAATTCGTAATGCGAAAAATGCTGCACATTTATATGTTTTTCGACACATTAATTTTGTGGGCGTTTAAGACGGAAATACCTACTATTGATCGAAATAATGTTATTCCAAATAGAATTATAAGACTAAGTTAGCGCCAGTTAATCACTATTGTCGCTAATATTACCCTCGATTTGATTCGCCGTTGAACGCCAATGAATTGGAGCACACTCTAAAGATACCGCTGAATGGGTTCCTTAGCGTTCGACTAATGGCATCGTTCGAGTTAACCAAACTTGACAACTTGAAAAACGAAACCTTTTTATAATTAAGTCAACTGTCTATGCTATTACGCGCTATTATATAATGAAAGTGGGTTTTTTCGGTCAATTTCCTCTTTTTAATAATGAGATCAAATTGAAGTAATTATTTGCCGTTGCCTTAATTCGTTGCAATTGTTGGGCGCATTGAATTTATTTATTTTTAGCTACAGAATCAATTAAACGTTAAATAAAACAAGAACGAACATTCATAATGAGTTCGCTTCATTTCTGATTATCTGTGCACTTATGTTACATAAAATTCTTGTTTGTGTATTTTATAATTGTTCGATAACGCAAAAAATTAAGTTTTTAGTAATGTTTATTGAAATTATTTTTGCTCGTCATTCCTATTTTAATAGCATCAAATCTCAAAATTTTTAATATAAAATTATGAATTTCTGCTGTTCCTTTATGAAAAAGACTCTTATCTTCTCACGATCATGTAGTGTACAGATACGGCATACATACAGACATGACATAATCAATAGCTTCCACAGAAAATAAGCGCTGAACTAGAAATTCTAAATACATGTTTTATTGTCACTCTGTTAAAAAATGGTATAATATAGTTGAACAAAACGTCTTAAAACAGAGTCGTTTTAAACGCTTACTTATCTTATAAAGAATAATATAATACTTCATGTTGCTATCGTTCCAACTGCAAGCTAATGCTTTTTATATTAAATGATACTTTTTAACATTTCTTATGAATTTAAAACTTTTTTATTTTACATATAAATAGAGTAAAAATGAAATAAAGAAAATAAGCCAATAAAATGTAGAGATACTAAGTTTGAAAATGAAGACGAAAACTCTCTATTGAAGTTTTTGTCGTTGATTATTAATTAAAAACTTTTGATACCAAAGTTTTCACTGCGGTTCAAACCACAGCACTCGAGACTATTATATAATTATAACGATTAGGACGATTATCGCTTTCACTGGTCAGTTTTGTTTCGAAAACTTTTTTTCGAAATGATGAAAAATTATTGATGCGGCAAAAATGTCTAAATCAACGAAAAGTTGAAATTTTATTTTTGCTGGAAGAACATTGCAAATAATTCTTGTTTGCGCGTTTTTCTTTTTATATATATGCACTTTATCATATAACTCGACACTAGCATATTCTTTAATAAACAAGTCCAACATTATCAATCTCTGGAAGAGATAATGTTTTAACGTTTTATCTGGTCTAGACTATCGCTGCCATTACTGGATCTCAAAAGATAACATTTTTAAAAATACCGTTGAAACAACTTATAGTGTTTAAAATAATGATATTAATTATGAACAAACAAGAACCACACATTCACAGAGAGCTCACATTTTCATAGGTTAATACCTACTTAAGCAATAAAATACACTGAATTCTCATAAAAGATGCATTGTCCGCATATATTAGTTCTAAAACCCATCATTGCAAGATGTCAAATCCCTTTATTAATATAAAAAATCGGTGAAACTTCTTTACTATTATAACTGCGAACACCGGGACGGATGGACGGACAGACAGACATTATCAATTCCATAAGCTCTACTTTGTCTATTCAAAGTGAGCTACAAATTATAATTCCTAATAAAACGCCTACAATTTAATTATTCTTATCACAAAGCATTCAATTTACTGACATTTGTTCAAACTGAGGCTTATAAATAGATAAATAAGAAAGACTGTATCTACTGAACATTATGTTTGTGACATAAAGGCTTTCGAAAACGGTTGAAAACTTTATTTGCTAACAAGATCTCCCAAAATTTTAAAAATTCAATCTTATGATATGAAATTTTTATACAATTTGTCGAAACCCGTCATTATGGAGTTCCAAATACAATAATTGCTATTCTCTACAGTCAACTTTTCTGTATCAATTACTTTTTTATTTCAAATTCCTATTATTCACATGCTATCCACCTTTTGGATTAAAAATCCATTCAAAACAAAATACATATGGGAATTATTCGTGATATGATTTAAACAAAATTCCTTGACTTTAATTTGAAATTTTACATGAAAATTTAAAAACCTTCACTAAACTTGGAAAAATAATAAATTAATTAAAATAAAAATTTGTTGAAAAGACATTCGTTTATTAAACGTAAAAAAGTAACATTTGTAGACATTGATAACGCGAACAGAAATAACAACTATTGTTATTTAGAGGATGCACGCCATCGATAAGAATGGTATTAACTCTAATGCCTTATACATAGCTTATCTGTCAATTTAAAGTAGAAATATATTTAAGTGCATGTATATGTATGTGTATGTGTATATGGAGCAAAGAAATTGCATCAACATTTTGATATAAGTATTAGTAATAAGTGTTCGCTATACTGAATAAAATCGCTTTTCCTTCCAATATATACCGCTTATGATACATTAAATTTGAGTGAAAACTCTGGGCTGCAAACGCTCATTGTTTTGATTTGCTTTCACATTAGGAAAGTGTTAGCCGTGTTGACAGTTAAGAAACGTGTTGGATCTATGATAAAACACTCATGTCACGCACGCCATGCCCAACCATTTATTATTATCACAATCGCAATGCGAGCGCTGGTTATATACCAGCAAACGTATATGTATTTATTTATTTTCTATATTATTGTGAGTTATGTTCGCACGTCTCTTCATTTCATAACGTTTTTGTGCCCAAAAATATTATTAACCAAAATAAACAAAACAAACAGTGAAACCAATAATATTTTAGCGCGTTTTAGCATTTTTCATACATACCATCGAAATAAATTTCGCTAATAAATACTTCTTTATGATTATTAATTTTTAAAGATTATTTTTTTATATATAGATAGATATATCAATACAATTAGAGTTTTATCCAATTTTTTATGATCCGAAACCGAGAAAACAGTATAAACACAGAGAAGAATGACAGAATAAATAAATGAAATGAGAGCGCGATTGACCAATGCCTTAATAGCTTTATAACTTATTTATTCTGTTTTATCTGTGCCACAATCGTTAGAAATAGAATGTAAGAATCAGATTGATTTCCCACTTGATCTACAGTCAAGTCTCTCGTTGGCTAAGCTCTTGGTTCTCGGCGTTATTTTTTTCCCTTAAATCAATTTATCTGGATTTTGCTCACAACAATTTGCGTTAAAGCAAAAATAAAATTCTAAGATTAATTGTAGCAAAGAATGCTAACTATTACGAACTAAAACTCCATTTTTTACAGTTTTAGTCGTGAAAAATTATATAATTAATGTCCAGTACTTTAAGTTTATTTAATACAAAAAAAAGAAACTTTCTCTTCGCGATAACAGTTTGCGACAAAATTGTAAAAATAGGCCAATATTTTATTGAAAATCAATATAAGATATTTTCTGTTGTTTATACATTATATCCATTCATAATTTAGTGGTCATTTCTATTTTTAGAATCGAAAAACTTTCTTATTGGGTTATTGCACTTTTATCGCTTTTAAATATTGATCAGTTTCGATACAAAAAATAATTCTAGCAAATAAACTTTTATGCTGTGTTCATCAAACGCAAACTTTATCATTATAATTATTTATGTTCTTTTGTTCAATTGGAAAATTTTGCCGATTTAGTTGAATTACACTTCTAATTATTTGTTATGATTACCAATTTTTTTTTGATTTTTTATAACGCGAAAATATTTTTGTTTATGTGTTTCGTCATTTTTCGTATTTAATGTTTTTAATTCAAACTTATTATGCTTTGCATAAACAATAATTTTTTCATTTTCTTACTGAAATTATTGATTTTCAAATAAATTTTCAAAAGAAATTTTAAAAATATAGCGCAAATGCAGTGTTGCATGAATACAGTTTAGTGTGCGTTATTTTAAATAAAATCTAGTTATGAACATAAAGAAAGTACAGTATATACTGTATATGTGATTTGTTTTTTTACAATAATGCAACCATAAACTAATACTAGAAATACAGTATCTAGTTCTGTAGAAATATGTAGAAACAGTTTTATAAAAAAAAATACAGTGTAATGAAGATTCTAAAGCATGTCAGTGGTATGCCTAGTTTTTTAACACAATATATAGTTAATAACAAACAATTAACAATTATAATGAAACATTTATTTAAAGTACTATTATAAACAGTAGATTCCTCTGAAATAAACTAATACTTGTGTTTTCATGTTTTTTTTATGTTTGCACTTTTGTACTTAAATTATAATTAGAGCGTGAAATCAAACTCACAATTATAGTACAATTACCGTAATGATTATTTTCCATTACCGGCGGTTGTGATAAGGCTGTAAATCTTTTAAATGTCTATTTTAATTGAGAGTTTATTTATCTACCATTTTTGAATTATAAAGTTATGAATTATAGATTAAAAGCTTGATTTCTAAAGTAGATTACAGTAATAAATTGTTAAGTTTATTAAATAAATAATGATTCGCATATTTTATTAACTATTTGATAATTAGAGGTTCATAAAATTACAAAAATTCTATTTAAAACTATAAATTGCCTTAAAAATTTAATAAATAGGATTTAAAATAGAAATTATTTTTAAGTAAAGTTAGAAGTTATTAAAATTTTCTCATTTAGTTTTATTGCTACTGACTTCTTTCTAAAATATGTATCTATTTTAAAGTGTTTTAGTATCTCTTACAAATAAATTTAAAAAATTTTTAAATCAAGTAAAATCAATTGATAAACTGCGACGGTTTTTTCAGATTTTAAAAACAAAATTTTTTGCGTGAGGTGTCCAAAAACTGATCGAAGTTAAACAAACATTTTTAGGTTTTTTTTTTATAAAATTGAATTAAAATTTGCAAAATAACATTTATAAAGTTTATCATTAAAAATAGCAGTTATAAATGGAGTTAAAATGACAGCATTTTATGTGATCCGATTTGTATTAAAATTATTGCTTCCAATTTATGAAATAAAAAAGTAGCATTTTGAGTCTTTATTAATAATATATTATAAAAAACTCTAATTTATCGAAAAAGAAATAAAATAATAGATAGAGTGTTCCAGACATAGAAGGTCTGGGAGGGTCTCATTTCGGTTTTTTTATTTTTCGGCAAAAATTGCCATTTTATTCCTTCAGATTCCCATGGAGGGGTTACCCCGTCCAGATTCCCTCTGCAGAAATTGGAAAAACTCTTTCGTCTTATTTCGAAACTAATAAAATCTTGGAATCGTTAATTTAAAATCCTTTAAATTGTTAATGCATTTGATGTGGCGAATCAGCGTCAATATTAATAATTTAGCAATAAATTTACTTTCGGTAATTATTTATTTATGTTCGAAGATTGGATGAAAGAAATAAAAATTTCGAGTACAGCGGTAATACGTTTCGCATCAAAGCTTTATTTTTATTTTATTTGCTTAATCTTTATTACTTTTGATGCGTTATTTAGAAATCAATCTGAATTCAGATAACAAAATAAAATACTGGTTCATTTTTATGCTTTTACATAAAAAATCGCGCTACTATAACAGTAATGCCACAATATGTTGGACGGACATGACCGAAATAAAAAAAATTTTGTTTTTTATCACAATGTTACTAAAATTGAATTCGCCCCATGATAGCAATTTTTTGCTGCGCCGTGCATATACCGAATATTGCTTCTTATAATTTATTGTTCATAAACCAAATGGATATGTGACTGAAACCGGAGATTTTTTTTAGTGCATTCTATATACTATATAATGTAAACCAATTTATGTGCGCGTAAACCTTTTACTTTAAGTATTATCGTTTTATTTATTTCGGTCCAATTTTAAGGTCCAAAGATATTAATAATTATAGCATACATACTATTAATATTTTTATTTCATATAAAATAAATGAAATGTTCTGAAAATTACTATTTTTGAATTTCCATTTTGGTAAATAGAATTGTGATGAAACTTTATCGCACGGATCCGAACCAATATATGATTTTCTAGAATTTTATTTAACGAATACTATTGACTGGCTGTAACAGCTATAGAATACGGTATGCCTTAAAAAATTGTGTTATGTCTGTAAAAAAACTGATCACAGCATTATCGGTTAGAGTTTCGTTATTGTCAGCTAATATGATTTATTATTCGTAGTTACAATTTTTTAATCCCAAATAAAATTGTTGGCACAGTTACGCTGCTGTGCCGAATGCTGAGTATTTTATTCATCATTTGTTGCATTAGAAGTTCATCGCATTCTATTTATCTTTCGAACACTGCGTAAAGCTATTGTCAATTTACGGAATTTTATTGACAGAGTGGCAAATTTAGTTTTGAGTGACAAATTTTATGTTTCGCCTACTCTCAAACATAGTTACTTAAATGCAATTATATTTTTTAAGTTTAAAAAATTTTTGTTTTTAAAAATCAATAATTATTTGTTATTAACTAATTTAAGTTGAGCTTCAGAGAAAAAACTTGAGCGCTTTAATTTGAATGAACTGTAGTCTGTTTTTAATGTTTGTTTTACTCTAATTGGCTCATTAGCTCATCCAATTTTTAGTAGTAATAATTTCCCATTGGGGTTACTGTTACGTACACTTGAACTATTGTTAAACAACTTTTATAACGTTGAGTGGCACAACTAAGTAGGCTTATATAGATTTTGTCTTTCATTTTTCTTATTGTAACAATTAGAATAAATGATACAATTTGTTTGAATATTTTATAAGAAATCGTATCAATTGTTGTCATTAGAAAATTTAGTATCGAAATCAAAATTCGAATTCAAAAACAAACAATGATCGAAACGGTCATAATATCTGACTTTGCAATGGATTTGACAATGTCCGTCCATGTGTCCGTAATTATATATTAATTAAAAGTAGTGATCTTAGTTCCTACTTAACCCGTAAACTTGAGATTTTACGACTACTTTATGAATTTGTCGTTCTTGTTAAAATTTAGTTTTGTTCTGATAATTTAAAAATTTATAGATTATGTTTTTAAACGCCATATACCAATATGCTTTTGTATAACTAATTTACATTTAAGTTATATATAAAAAATTAATTTAAAAAGCATGTACCAAAAAATGGGAATATTCCGCTCAAAAACGGTTCTATCTGATATTTTCATAAAAAAAAATCTATCTATCCAAAAATTCATTTATTATGATAAGAAATTGGAAAGTTTTTGAAAGATAATTTTTCTTAAAAAGCCTCCTACTTAATCTTAATTTTTGTTTTTTAATAGTCTGCTCTTAAAATTCCTTTATTATGTTTTCTGATAATCTGTCAAAATCCCGGTTTTATGATAAAACGCTAAATCCCTTTATTATAGTAAAGTCCGCACAGAAGGACCATCAACCCCAAATCCATATGTCTTCTTTTGCAAAATTAGATTAAAAAACTATTATAACTGTGTATCAAAATAGAATTAAATTAACTTTGAATTATTGTTTTTAATAAAAAACCTCGGAACACCTCTAAACATGTGAAAACATCACTTCTCTCAAAGTTACTCTCACTCTCGAAGTTGGTTTAGAAATTTATGGACGTCGTCGCATCTTAAATATTTTTGTTCGGTGTCAGTGTAATCATTATCGAAATTCTCTTTAACTCAAGTTTGGAAACACATTAACCCTAAATTATTGAACAAATTATTAGAGGAAGGGAAGCAAACTGTCAATTAAGGATTTCCTCAGTTTGTTCTGGAAATCGTTATTTGGACATTGACTAATTTTTCTTACTATAAATAGTGATAATGAAAGTGTAGCGCACATGAAAATGGCTTAATTGAATGAAACTGATATCGATGAACCCTACATATCACTCTAACTGTTGACATTTTTCTATCATATAATAATCTTTTTTGTTTGCAACATCGCGTCGACATCTATCCAATGTATAGATCTATCTGACATTGGCATTCTTTTGACTAGTAAATGATTGATTTTATTATACCCCAAAATAAAACTTGGTTGTGATGGATGATAGTGATAACGCTATGGATTATTATGGTTAACAGGCTCTAAAACATATAGATTTATATTTTTATTCGTTTTTCCGTAATAAAATCATAAACTATTTACATTGTATTTTTTTAACAATAATATAAAAACAGAAATTTTTTTATTGCTAAACCGAAACGTTCGATTTGTTCGTTTAAGTTTGGTCACCATTAGAAAATCGTTTATGAAGTTAGAAACATCAATCGCTAAGTGTTTTTAATGCTACATAGTCTAACCATAGGAAACAAAGAATCAATGAATTCGTTCTTTATTTAATAATATAAAACATTTGAAAGTTGTTTCCGAGCACACGATTATATTTTTTTCGTCTGTATATATTTTCGTGTTTTTCTGTTTTTATTACCGCTAAAAGCATTGCTGGTCATATATTTTATTGTGTATCCTGTAAGACGATATTTGATATCACTGAAGCACTTTCTTGTACTAAATTGTGTGTGCTTCGCATTTAACTTTAAAGTAGAGTCTAATACTATTATCATTTAAGTGTGTACGTGTGTAAAGTTACATACATAGTACACCAGCGAATAATTCCTAGTAAAAATAAAACTATCACTTCTCACTTCTAATAAATTAGTGCACAATACGTAATAGTTGTAGATTTTATACCAAATTAAAACAAGCCTTGTTTATTTTGCTATAAATATTAAGTTATTTTATTTTTTTTGTTGGGTAATGCGTGGTGAAAACAAATGTATTAGTAAACGTGGTAAACGGTTGCCTTTTGTTATCTAATGGAAAATTAATTATGCGTAGTCTTTGGTAGAAAAAGAGACAAGAAAACTTTATTTTTAAAGAATAATCAGTGTGTGGCGCATAACAACAGAAGCGAAAGTGTGACAATGAAAGTGTGAAAATGATTATATGGTACGTAAAATGGTAACAATAAAGGGATCATTAGTGTTATGATTTCTATTGTGCGGCACACACACACACACACACTCTTATAAACCGATATCAAACGTAATCTAACTTTATTTTTATCTCAACTCTCGCTATTGATAAAAGATTAAATGATAGTACTGTGACATTTTTGTACTGGAAATAGTATTGCGAGCGCACTGGAAAATGTTATTTATTTTGCGAATGCACTTTTGCTGCAAAATTATTTTTTTTGTTACGCTTATATATATACACATAGAGTTTTCTTGTATGGTTTATCTTTATTTTCAAACTCCATCTCACACTGTTATTTAATTAAAAGTTTGTCAAAAGCATTTGAAAAGGTTCATATTTACAAATGAATACTTCTGAATCTCAAAAAAATCTGTTAACATTTAATTCTTTATGTTAAAATTTAGTATTTATGTAATAGATTTTTTTTCCTGATATCGCATCGCGATGTGTGATATAAAGAGTAACAATTTCTTACGTACTCTTCTAGACCTTAACTGCTGCGCAGTTTTAAACTTACTGTTAAAAATTTATAGATTTTTCATTACTAATAATAAGATGTTATTACAGTATTTCGATTATACTGTGAGGTTATACTTAGATTAGTTAACAGAACAGCATAAGTCAACATTTAATTTAGTCAGTAGTCAACTATTTATTTTAGTTTTTTTAAATACTCTCTCTCTCCTTTCTTCTCTTCTCTCCTCTCCGTCTCTCTCTCTCTCTCTCTCTCTCTCTCTCTTGCTCATAACACACTTACTGTATATCTCTCTTTCTGTATATCCGTCTGACTGCTGTCTGTATGTCTGACTGTCTAAATATATTAACTTGATTTATTGGATTTTGAATAAATAATATTAATTTAATGAATTTTGTAAAATTAAATTTAGTACAGTATTGAAATGTTTACAGAAAGCCATGAGATTTTGACTGACATTTACAATAAGACATTTGCTTCATAAGGATCCATAGAAATTAAGTGTTTATTTTTTCAGTATTTAATGTACTGTATACAGATTAAAACTTTCTGACATTATTAACTATATTAAAAAAAGTAAATAAATTTTATCTTATTTTATTTTTTAGGCAAACAGTAAATCAATAAAATTTTTCTGTTTGTTTATTACATAAATTTTAGAAATGTGATTAACTAAAAGCTTAGTTAAAAAATAATGTTTCTAAATTATATTTATAAATATTACATTTTTAATATAAAATAGCAGGCACTTTAGTAAATAATGCGTAAATATCTATTATGCTCACTATAAAATACAATTTATTATCTACGAACCCGCCTTTGGTGGGCGATGGTAAAGTGAAACACAAATGACTTTATAAATTCGACAATTGCTTTTATAAAAGTTCACACATGTGGTTCCATTTCACAAATGACTTTCAAAAACAGGCCAAACAGTATAAAACAGGCCTGCACTTTGCCTCATAGAGAACACTTGCATCACTGTAAGACACTTATTATGCGTGTGTGTTCTAACAAAATCTGATAATTATGAATAAAGAAAAATAAAATTGTAACTCTAAAATAGAGTTAGCTAAAATATTCGCTAAAAATAGATTAGATTGCTTCCAAATACAAACTAAAATTAAAAATGTCTTTTTTAAAACATTATAATAATTTTATAATAGAGTGCATATAAATGAAAGACAAAGAAGGGATACAGCTGTGCATTTTTACTCTTTAAACACTTATTACCTGATGGAAAACAACGAAAAAGTCAAGAAAATTTATTTTTTAATTGATAATTCATTTTTAATACATTAAAATTAAGATTTTTAAACATTTAACTGCCCTCATTTTCGTCTCCATAGTCATATAAAATTGGCCTGCATTTATATGCCTGAAGTTTCCAAAAATTTGTCCCCATTTTCCGATCTCTAATAATAATAAACAAAACATAAAATTTCAAATACTTTGGCTAATATGCTGTAAGTAAAAACTTTAATAGTGCTTTCAATCTTTTACTAGACTAGCCATCCCATTAAGTGTAATAAGCAATTTGGCTTAATTTTTTATTTTTTTAATTTTTTGAGAAAGAGAGCGAGCGAGAGAGAGAGAGAGAGAGAGAGAGAGAGAGAGAGAGAGAGAGAGAGAGAGAGAGAGAGACTAAAACCTATTTTTTGTATATATAATTTATAATTTTATAATTAATTTACTTACCATAATTATTTATCTACTATTTGATCTACAAAATATTAATTTTCAGATTTGTATAATATTTAAATAATTTTCAATTAAACATGGTTTATAAAAGTTATTAAAAAATTACAGAAATTATTGTAATATAGAAATCTATTACAATTTGTTAGCAATTCGTTGTTTAATTGCTTAAAGAAAAGCTAAAATATAATTTTCATTAGTTAGCCATATATGACATATTGATGATCACTGATATTCATTGTAAGTTATCAGATATCAAATATAGATTATATTACTGTAAATGCTGTATCATTAAAATAATATCATGTGATATTCCAAAGATTTATAAGAACATTATTTTTAGACGCAGAACTTGGCATTTTTCAAACAAACGTTTATTGTTTATTTTCATCAATTAATTTTGTTCAGACTTTCGAATCAATAAGAATTATTTATGGCAAAAAAATGCGCAAGATTTACGTCGCGGTTTTATATATGTTTCTAGACTAACAAAAAAATTTGAATTAATGGGATTTTACGAAACAAAAGAGAAAAAAATCGAGAACTAGAATTCCACTCTTTTATAAAGCATATCGAATTTGACACACGAAGATCAATGCGAAAAATTTCTGTTGTTCTTACCCCTCAAAAGATACTCACACGCAGAACATACAAGTAATGACAGTTTGTTTGCGAGCTTTTAAGCTGCTGTATGTGTTAAAGTTTTTACGAATTATTTGTTTCGCCTTTAAACTGCGAAATAAATATCGTTTTGACATCTTATAATAAACTGTCGTTATAACTTAATATCATCGGACACTTCACACCGCAAATTCGATAATGTAATCATATTTCGTGCCATAATAATGTTTACAAGTTTGTTTTGAAAATGTTTATTACTTTACATATAAAATACGTTTTCAAGTAATTTAGTTTAATTAATTGCAGTTTTGTCTAAATTTTATCGAATATTTGTGCGAAAAATTTCTATTTTTTGACATATGAGACTAAATAGCTGTTGTACTTAATACTGATAATTTAAATAAAAAAACACGATTATTAATTCCTTTAGAGTCATAGCTTAAGTTTTCAGATGATTGATTTGCACAAGTTTTTTGTTTTATTTCCTTAAACTCTATAAAAATTAATTTATTATAAAATCTAAGGGATTTCCCTAAGGATCAAAATTTAAAGAATAAGTTTACGTTTAAAGAATATTTTTTTCAAAATTTAAACGTTAAAGTATCTTTGACTTTAACTCTGTTAAAAGAGTAAATTTAATCTATTTATTCAAATTGTTTAACCCTCAGCTTTAACTCGCCTAAAAATTAACCTGTTAACCCTTAATGTGAAAATTTAATCAATTGAAACATGCATCTAAGCCTAACCTTAAGGTTATGAGTTTCTACAAACAATGAGTTTTGAATGTAGTCTACAGCCCAAGTCTGTTAGCCTAAAAACTGCAGTAATGTCATAGGCTCACTGCTGAGACAAACTTATCATCTCTACTTCAAAATCAATAGTCGCAGCCTAATATTATCTTTTCTTTTGTATGTTTTCTAATCTACTGTATCTTATAAAAACAAACTATAGATTGCCATCGACAACTTAAATTTGAGTTTTTTTGTTTACTTATTTGTAAATGTGCCATTCGGTCAACGCCTAAATTGTAATTATTTAAGTAAAATATGTTAATAGCTAGAAAGAAAACAAAAAAAGTTAACGAAATAGAGAATTGAGTATAAAAATAAAAATATATAGATAGAAAAGTCTAAACAGAAATAAATTGACGATAAATTATAGTAATGGGTTTAACACGTTCTCGCAATCATTATCGGAATGAGTTCAGTCTAACACTGATTTTAAATTAATGTAATATATTTAGAGAAAACGAATTTCGAGATTTACTTTGCTAACTAATTATATATATATAATTCGAAATGAAAATTTTTATTTTTAATAAACTAGTGAAGGAGAAATCAAAAAAGTGATTAGCATCAGATTCAACTTTGGAGAAATAAAGCTCACGCGTTGCATAGTAGTTTTTAATCACTAATTTATCATTAGTCATATCAACAAATTTTAGCTCACTTTTAGTAGACGAAGCAAGGCTTTGTGATTTGACCATTCCCATCACTTTGGCTGTCTGTCCTGTCCGAACGTCTGTATGTTTATAAAGGGAATTCACCAATTACTCATATTAATAAAGGGGTTCGGTATTATACTATCATAGGTTTAAAATCTAATATTTTTATCCCATAACCATGCATTGACTTAAGAATAAGAGAATACTTTATGCATGTGTCGTTTTTGTTTTTATTTACCGTAATATTATTAGTTTATTTATAATTTATTTAGAAAATTCATCGGATGTGTTGAAAAGACGTTTTTAATTCTTATTAATATATTCTTATACTGTATTTGTTTATATTATTAATAATAATTTATTACAGTATTATAGATTTTATTTTATCATATGTCAATTATCTAAATTTTTGATGATTTTGTGAAATATTAAGTTGATACACTAAATAATATAAACACTCTTCAATGCTCTTCACTTTGTAATATTCTTTAAATTTATAATATGAATTTATAATATTTAGATAATACATTAAAATTTTTAACTTTATGAATTATATCTTAATTTTAAATATACAGTGAATCAGTAGTGCATTTATATCACAAAATGCTAGCACGAAATTTAAGAAAGTTCGAAAAAAGAGAAATTTCATCTAGTTTTTTCTTCGCAATTGTTAAGTACTGTACATATAGTGGTCGCTGATCATTTGATTAGTATTTGATTTAATTTATTATTTGATGAGCAAAATAAATTGAAATT
>JAQIXJ010000883.1:0-26123 GCA_034700185.1 Phthiracarus laevigatus | reverse complement strand
TTTAATTTAAATTATTTAAGATTAGTTTTAATCAAAACTAATTTTTTTGAATTTAATTATTTTCATTAAACTAAATTTAACATTTCATTTTCTACATGTTTTATGAGCAACTAAGAGATAAATTACGAATAAATATTAAACTCATATGTTTAATGTTACTTTTAACAAAAATTTTGAAGATTTAATTATTTTTAAATACAAAAAGGTAAATTTAATAAATTTTAATGCAAATTACGCATTAATTATAAACTTAGTAACTATACTATCAAAACTCCACAAAAATGTAAATTATAGAATTAAAATACTATTTCGTATTTTTTATATAAATTAGCAATTATATTCATTTATTATTGTCATTTTGTGATATAAACAATAAATGTTTTATTAAATTTCCAGTTATAATAAACGTTAACCAAATAAAGAATGAGTTAGGTTTTTTTGGTTTTTTTGGTTTTTTTTTAATTTTTTTTTATTTTCATTAATTTTTAATTGTTTTGTTTATAATGGATTTAATTACACATTGCCTAATTAAATAGATTATTACCAAAGGAACATTGATATTTTTTAAAATTAAAAGAATGTTGTTATATAAGTCGTCCTGGACCACTGCCCTGACAGTGGTCCAGAATTCGACTTTAATTTTTATAACGCTACAATGAATACGCCTGATTCTTTCTAATCTTTCAATGCATACTGTTAGGTAAATTTAAATAAGTTTTTCGTATAAGAATTTTGCTAAAAAAATTCAACACACAGACTTGCACACAGGCACATGGGTACTCAATACCAATTTTTATGATGATACTCAAATTTTTCCAAGTATTAACAAACGAAGTCAAACATTATAACTATCAAACAGAAGTGACTTTTTTTAACAAGAAAATGAAAGCACACATTAATTTTTATTATTCCTAGTGTAGATTTTTTGTTTTTAATCTTGGCGTCATGACCTACAAGGCTCGGACTTATAAAAATAAAATTTTCAAAATTTAGTTTTCTGGAGTTTTTGCTCTATATATCGACAATAGGTGACTATTAACATGATTAAAACAAAATATTCATAAAAAATAATATAGTATAAAACTTTGTTACAAAAAAAATGTCAAAATTAAAATTTGTTCAAAATTAAATTTTATTTCACTTTTTAAATTTGCGTTTCATTTGTATTAAGTCAATAGTAAATTAAATTGATTTTGAATTTAAATTTATGATTTCCCCCAATTAATCTCAATTTCACATAACATTTTTTATATGTTTTGTTCTTAATTTGCGCATTCATTCTTCATTGGTTTTTAGAGATTTATATGTTTTTTCTTATGATTATTTGATATTTCTAATAAAAACAAAATTAAATTATAAATTTTAAGACATTCATATTTTTAAGTATATTTTCCTTTTATAACAAATTACTGCTATTTTTACGAACGATAGAAAAAAGTTAAAATAATTTGTTTAAACTAGTAAATAAAACGTCAAATAACGAAGGAGAATACTTATGTAGGTTTATGGAATAAATTAATACAACCAGATTGTAAACTTTAATTATTATAGAAAATAGATTTATTTTACTTTGTTATTACTATTAATATTGGTTGGACAGTAAATTAAACTTAATTATAGAAACTAGTGTTGATTAATCTAAATGTTTTTAGTTTCAGTTGACTCTTAGTTATTCTTTTGTAATTTATTTTAAGATTGCTACTTTATCTTCCTCTTTTTATAATTACTTTAATTTCATTTGTATTTTGCTTTTGCTTTCAACGTATGTAAAGCAGTTAGAGAGGAAATGCATAAGGAGACAGACATTTCAATCATTTATTGGCAAATCAATATGTTGAAATGACCATAAAAACTGGCCAAGTTTATGCAACATTTGAAAATAACTATAAAGAAAAATTCTTGAGTGAATTTTGACACTATTTGATTATTTATAGTAGATTAATAAATATTTTTCACAAAAAAACACAATATCACATTTGAAAAATAAGTGTATAATGAAATCTTTAAAACTGTTTTATTAAAAAATTAATGTAAACAATCCCATAACGAAATATCATTTTGCAATCAAATTACTGTGATTTTATGAATCGAGAATAATCTATTCGTTCATTTAATAATAACTAGTTTTCTGAATAAATTATTATATTTAAGTGACATTGGTGTTATTTTTAAAATGAGTTTAAATTTAAAAAGTCAAAATGTCTATGTACTGTGTATAATAAGAAACTTTTAATCCGGTGCTTATGCCGGTTACGGGTTTCCTCCTTAATCAAGGAAAAAAACAAGTATATATTAAATGTAATCGAATTTATCTAAGATTTCAGATCCTCCTTGAACAAATGAAAAGCATTGCATCCATACAATGGATAAGTTATGTAAAAACTATGAAAAATAACAATGATTATATTATAAGAAACTTATAAAATTTAAAAATTTTACATACTTTTCATTTGACTTTATGTTTTGCCATTATTCTTTTTGTTGTGGGGAACTTAGAAACTAAAACGATCCATATAAACATTTGTTATAAGTATTTCTAATATTTATGATAGCTTTCTTATTTCTGAACTTTTTATGTAATTCTACTGGCACCCACCATAATTATTTTTGTTTTCTTTAACTTTTATATCAAAATTATCTATAAAATCAACAATAGAGATAGATCTTTGTTATTGAAAATTTTCAATTTTGGACTAAATTTAACTGCAAATATCATTTGAAATCTTTTGTTATATGTGAAATTATGAAATTTTTGGTACTTATATAAGCTATTTGATATATTTCAAAATCAACTTTATCTTTATAAAATGATATTTTCAAACAAAATTGTACTTTTATGGAGTCCAATTTTTGCAAAAAATTTTTCTAATAAATCATATATGTCGCTGTTAAACACAATAAAAAAATCTTCAGAATTAATAATTTTTTTACTGGGCGTTAGTACATATTGTTTTAATAATGAATTAATAACGCGTTTCGTTTATTTAAAGTTATTTTTGTGGAAAAAGATTGGCAATCTAGTTCTTTTTTCAATACCATATTGAGAAGCACATTTCCTAGAAAATAGAATTAATTTTTAGAATACTTGTTTATCAAAAAAAAAGAAATGGAGAGTAAAATGAAATGATTTCAATATTATTTTTATATTAACTGTGGGGTTTCCATAGTATTTTTATAATTATTGTGTTATAAAATATGAATAATTTTATTTTGCTTTAATTGAATTAATTAAATTTTAATGCATGAAATTCAGATGTAAAAGCATCTGTAATAGAAAGATATAATATAACGCTTAAAGTAAATATATATAATTACATGTAATTTGAAAAAACTAAAAGATTCATTAATGTCTTGGACCAAACAGTGCATAAATATAATTACAATACCAGAATTGGAAATATCAATACCGAATTTAAAAAATATTACAAAAAAATGAACAAAAGTAATGCGCTCACTTTGACTTATACTCTATAGTTGGCTTATATAATTGATTTCTATTTTTAATTATGCAAATTTTTTAATTATATTTGTTTCGATAAAAATTTTTATGTGCTTTAAACATTGTTATAAATAGTACTTCAGTGAATGTTAATGTTATTTTTATTCATTCTTAGTTTAGCTGTCGACAAGGTAACATCAAAATTGTGCTTATAGATACAACTAGGCGCGTATTATAAAGTGTTTAGGTATATTAGTAAGACGCGTTACACCAAAATATACTCATATTTGCACCGTTATTAACCATTTTTGACAAAATTTAAGCCTTATTTTGCTCCTAGTATAGCCAGTTTTCCCCATTTTAAGTCGTTTTTGACTCAATTTACGCCTTGTTTTGCCACTATTAAAGCCAACTTTGTCCCATTTTTAGTCATTTTTGACTAATTTTAAGCCCTCTTTTGGCACTTTTTAAGCCAGTTTTGACAGAATTCGACTTAGTATTGGCACTATTTTGACTCAACTTTAGTCATTTTTCCTGAATTTTGTGATGTAAAAGAAGTCTAAAGACATAGTCACACGAATCCCAAATCCAAAAGCTGACTTTTTCAATGTGAGCTAAAAAAAATACGCGTTTCATTGATTATTGATCCCATTTTATTTACTAAATACGGATTTTCTCAGAACGAAGTAAAGAAATTAGACAAAACTGGTGTTTTAGAAGAAAAAAATACAGAAGAACAAATATTTAATAAATATTTTATCATCACTAATTTGATGCACGTTTTTTGTGACAATTTAGAAATCATTTGGTGGAAATACAAAATCAAATAAACTAAGAATAGTTTAAGACCTATTTCAAAGTCAAGTATTTTATACAAATGATAATAAATATACGTTTGCAGCGATGACTGCAATTGTGACACAAAAAAGAGAATTAATTCGATTTCGATTTCGTTCAATATTATATGCAGCGCTTTTAAATGGACGTCAAAAATTCGTCATAAATACAGTCAGCAGCGGTAATATAGCATATTATACATCTGTTATCCCCAAATACTACAGATAAGACACCGAAGACCCCGAAGAAATGCATTTAACATATTACGATCAAATTATTTGTTCTTCAATTAACGCGTTAAGAGCAAGAATAATCAACAAAATCGAATATTGTATTGAATATGTGAAAGAAATTGGATAAGCAACCTAAGCACAATTTAACGATATCGACAAAACCACCGAAAAAGTTATGTTTAATGCAATATTTAATAATTACAACGTCAACATCAATGGTTAAAAGAGAAAAAGATGGGCGTTTGCTATGTTTTTGGCTTTCTGTTACAACGTTTTTCGAAACGATTCACGAAAACAAATGATGGCTTGGATTGTGATGCGATACGCAGCGAAATTGATTCATTCAAATATATTCTTCGAATTATTACGTTATGCGTCGAATTGCGAAGTAATTTTAAATCAGATCGAGAATTTCTAACTGAATATTTGGCAAAATAGAAACTGAATGGAGATTATAAAACGATAACTGAGCGAAAAATAACGGAAATATCGGAAGATCGGAGTAAAGAGATCGGAAAAATACGAAATTTAATTGCGAGATGTAAGTTTGAGACAAAAGAAACGAGATGAAACTCAATCTGAGAGATATGCAGCAAAATTGGACGCCATTCGAGTTCTACGATGTGTGCGCAACACCACAACTATTTGGCCGTCATTTGCAGCAACGCGAACAATACCCGATTGAGAAGAATTTCGATTATTAACGAATACAGCGAAAACAAAATCAAAATTCCTTCATTTTTGTGTTTGTATAAAAATTATAGTTATTTTTCAATTTATATCCCTTATAAAATTTGATTTTATTGCGATTATTTTTACATTCTATGATGGTGTGACCTCTACTCAAGTGCCGTGGAGTGTAAAGGGCAGAACTGATTTTGTAAAACGTTGAAAACCTAAAAATTCATAACTTCCTTATGTAATTATTACTCACACACATTTCATTCTAATTTCATGTTTTATATGATTTACACGTTTTGTATTTTGTAAAAAAAAGAATTATTAATTAAAACAATTAATCGTATACATTTAAATAATGTTTTAGTAAAAGCAATTATAATTAAAAGTGAGTTAACAGCAGTTAGTGTACGCAAAGTATCAATCGTTCGGCCACCGGTTGGTAACTGCGCGTAACACAGTTAGATAATTTTTAACTTTCCGTTGCACAAATTAGATTTAGATTTTGACATAATTTGCTGCTTTGAAAAAAAACAAATTATAAATTAAATAAAACTATATTTGATAATTATCTTGTTCCTTTAATTTAATTAAATTGAGAATAATTTGTATTTATATTGTCTTTTCATGTATACCTAAAAAATTTGTGATTTGAAATTCTTGTGAGCTTAAAAGCATTATGAAAACTTGTTATTTCTTTTTAATTGTAATAAATAAAGTTTACTCTATATAATTTTTACAATAGTGACTAAGCTTGAAATTTCTTTTTTAAACTTAATTTTTAGTTGTCTGTTTCAGCAACTGCTTAAATACCATAATTTAATGAGAAAAACTTATTTAGGTGAATTTAATTAGTCATATATGGTGTAAATATCACTTTAAATGTTTTCATATTTTTATAATAAATTAAGTTCATTATGTATATTTAATCTCATAATTTTATTGTTGATGACATTATTAAGATAAAATATGTGACCCATTAATCTTTTTATAATTTTTTATTAATGCAGTCTTCTTTAATTCAGTAACCTTAATTTTAAAATATAATTTTAAATTATATACAAAAATGTAATATATTTATATACTGATAACTATTATATTATGTAAATACAAGATATCAAACTGTTTAGAAGATCAACATGCGGATCAGTAAATTTAATAAATTCTATTTATGTTAGGTCAACATGATAATAACTTGATATTGATTGTCGCGGTTTATAAACGCTGTGTTATAAATAAACCCAAGCCACGGCATAATCACAGATGCTTATAAACGCAATCAAGCTGTACAGCCAAATAGGGAGTTTGACAACGTAATTGTAAGCAAAACAAAATCAGAGGATAACAAATCGCAGCTATTAAATGCGATCGAAAATTGTAAAAGATTTACGACTAAGTAAAACAGCAATTTCTAGAGACTGTTTCTGTTTTAAGTCGTCTTATGGTATCAATGCAAATAACGCCGAAACCGTCATTCCAGTGATGGAATCACAAGAACCACAGCCATCGGGATCGGGATTAGCACGCATTTTTTTCGGATAAAAACCTGTAATTTTTATTAAAACTTTAAAATTTATATTAATATTAACATAAGTTTAAGCGTGAAAGTGTGTGTGTGTGTGTGTGGGTTTGTCTAGACTTTCAAGATCCCATAGAACAGCTTGTTGTTCGTTAAACACAGAGGTTTTCTTTAAATTTTGAAACTTTCATTATCACAAGCACAAGCAAAAATCAAAGCCCTTGAAAAATACACCGACAAGTTAAGGGTTTAAATCTTTAACTTAATAAATATGAACCTAAATATAATTTAATAGTTATTCAAAAAAAGCTAGTTTATTTTCCAAACCAGAAATGTTAGCATTGGTTCGGATCACATCGGCGGTGATGTTTTAGCCAGCATTGGTATACCTAATTTTAACCCTAAGTTTTCGTTTAATGGTTACTTTTTTCCAATTATTTATTATTTGTGTACACAGAAAATAGGGACCAATACTTTAGTAAACGAAGTATCGGTGAACTACTGGCAAAAAACAATATTAAAGAATAACTCGTTTACATCAATATTAGAAGGTATTAATAAATTTATTGAAATTAATATACAAATGAATTGGTGCCACATTTTTTGTCATCATTTTGGTTATCATTTCAGAGAATTGGATATGTTAACCAAACAAGTTATGCCAGATTACAAACACGCGTTTCGGTTAATCGTTGAACCAACTAAGAATAAGATATTATCTGCCATTAACTCGTTTAAAGAATCGCACGCAAAGATGTCAATTGTTTTGGTGAATAATAGTGCAATAACCGACGATAACTAGTTTGATGATAATTGTGCGGATAATAACTGTTTTGCTGTTAGTGATATGAATCTACAGTTAATCTAAAGTATTGGCGATCGAAATGCGGGATTAGTTTCTTGGCATAAAGACATTAATAATTTAGATGCGATGATTTAAACGATGTCTAGTGTGGTAAATGAACAAACAGATTAAATAAATCGGATCGATAGCCACATTGATGTCGCCAATCATAACGCTATAATGGTACGATTCATCTTTTTAGCGTTCAAGTTGTAGGTTGTCTGTCTAAGCGAGCAATAAGATGATTAAAACGTTATTGAACTGCGAAATTTATTATTGATTATGATCACGTGTTCGTTACCAAACTCGAAGAAACTGAGTTAGATCTTAATTAGAATTAAAAAAGTTCTAATTTATTTTTTCATTTCCAAGTTAATTCAAAATATTAATAAGTTTATTTAATAGTGATTTATTTTGTTACCTTGTAAACTTGAATTTTAATTAAAAGTTTTTTTATTAATGACTAAAAGTTTAGATGATTAATGGAAACCATAATAGTTGTTCGAACCATATAAACTAAATATATAAAATAACTTTTATTAAAAACTTAAGTTAAAATAAAAATAACAGTTTATAATGTAAAACCTCGTTGAAAAAAGTTTTAGTTTTTTCAATATTTATTTTTTTAGAAAATGTTAACTATTCTCTTATATCATAATTTTTTTGTTAAAACTTTTTAAATCTATAAAATTCTAGCAAATCAAAACATTTAAATGCGAATAAAAATTAGTCTGACATTATCCAAACGATTCTTTTTTAAATTTGCATGGAAATGTTAGAGAAAATGCATCATTTCTTTATAATGTCAAGTTTTATAAATTATTTCATAATTAGATTGATAACTAAACAAAATTTTATAAATTATATATATATATTGTCAATTAAGGACAAATAAGAAAATACAAATTTAAAAAGCAAAATGTCTAATAGTTTGTATTTTGCTTTTGCTATTGGCTTTATTGATTTCAATTGTGATTTGCTCTTACTTTAAAAAAATTACATTTCACTTGTATTTTATTTAGCTTTTAACATTTTTAGTACACCTTGTAAAAGTCAACTATTGGCTTTGGGTTTCGAGTGACTCTATTCGTAGACGTTTTTAATAGAAGGCTTCTTTTAAAAATAAGAGAAGGCTTCTTTAAAATTGTCTGTTTCAATTTTTTTCAATTTTAATGTAATTTTTTGTTAAGTGCATATTTTGTTTTACAACAATGTAATAAATTCAAATGCTATAAATTTAAACAACTATTGCACATACTGAAATATTTTATAAAGAAACAGAATCAAAGTGAGCGTTTTACTTATGTTTATTATTATTTTTCATTTCATTAAACTTTTACTTCTACATCTAACGAAAGAAAGTCAAAAACTTTACAACTTTTGCTTAAAATTTTAAAAAGCTAAACAACACTTACCATGATATTATTTTTTTTATACGAAGTTTTTTCAAACTCATTTTAATCGTAGAAAACCACGATGCAGCATAAATCAATCATGGATAAACAAGACTACTACAATTATTAATTAAAACACCCCGAAAAATAAACTTAGATTAAGTTTTTTGCAGGATCTTTCCGAAACGTTTTATTGAAAGTTAATGTCTAAAGATTTACAAATTTTGAATTGTTAAAATTGGTTTTTTACATAAACTATTTAATTAATTAAATTAAGTAGCACAATAAAGGATAACTGTTACTACTAAATCAATATTGAAAAACTCACAATTAAAAATTTTTATAAATTTTTACACTCATGCTTACATTAAATAAAGATTGCTCATGGCTCATCCTAATAATTAAATTATACTAATGATAAAAATTAAAATGAGTTCAAAACGATATCAATCAGGTAGATATTGGAAAATCTATTTAAAAGAAGGTAAATTTTGATAAAAATTACAACTTTTTGTATTCGTCTCAAAAATTAAACTTAATCAACGAATCAAAAGATTGTTCAACTATCCTACTTTTTAGTTATGTCCACATTCACAATAGAAATGTTGTTAACTCGAAATCAGTTTAAATTAGGAACATTTTGAATTTTCAGCAAAGCTATATTAATTAAAATTTCTGCAAAAGTTCATATTTAATTTTTTCGAAATGTTGTAAAATTTTAAATAAATTTTAAATTTGATTTATCAAAATAAAACAAATTACTATTTTAAATTCGAGTTTAAGCCACAGAAACAAAAATTTAAAAGATTAGTTACAAAAGGAAATTAATGTTAATTTTTATTATCCTTCTAAACTGTGAACAAAGTTTTTTGGGATAGTTAAAACATACAAATAAAACATATTAATACAATATTAGGAAGCAATTCCATTCATTGTTTTCTTAATTGTTTTTTTCTACAGCCATTCATTTTAAAATATAAATAAATCTTAGTTTAACAGTAATTAAAAAATTTTGAATACGAAACTAAAGTAAATTCGAAGTTTATTGGTCCGAAACAAGCAATCTGAGAGTGAAATTAAAAATTTCTTAGGAAAACCAATCTATGTAAATTGTATTAAGTAAAAATATTTTTAAATATTGGTGATTTAATTTAATTTATTTTTTCAACTAATGTTTGAGCAAAAATTTACAAGAATTAGACAGCGAATTTGTCATATTTTGCATTTATTTTAAAAAATAATATTTTAGGCATATTCTGTATTTTTGCAAACTTATATATAATTATGATTTTTAATAACAATAAAAGTTTATTTAAAATATTATATCATTTAAAATATTTTTGTTACATTATACCCATGTTTATTATAATTAGCTCATAAGAAACTTTTTTTTAAAATAAGCCATTGATAATGATTGCTGTTAAGCTTTCGGAACGCTCGAGTGTCTGGCTCTAAGCTATAATGTTCACTGAAAATGTGAATAATTTTGTTGTAAATAATATATTTTTTAAAATTATAACCTATTCTTTAAAATGTTACTGTACAACAATAATAATTAAATCCTAATTTATCAAAGTTGACTTATTGAATATTTATAAAATTTTTAGATTTAATTGATTTTTGCATATTTTTAAAAACAAAATTTTGCGCATCCGCTAATAATAATAAATAATTTTTAATTCCCTTAAAAATTTTAATTATGATATTGGAATCGGTCAGTATCTCTGACCGGTTCGTAGAGCTATAGATATTACGAAATAAACATATATCTCTAATTTAAAAATTTCCCTCTCATGCCTAAACTATTTTTTAGGGTTTTAAATTTCACAGATAATATAAACAAAGTTCCCAACTAAACTGAACGCTCGCATCACACAATCATTAAGACTTGAAAAATGTTTAACAGTAAGTTAAACGAAACTGTTGTCTTGAATTGAGACTTTTTAAAAGTTTAATAATTGTCACAAATTAATTCTTAAATGAATATATTATTAAAAGAATCTTACCTGTTTCTTGAAATTATAGTGTGAAATGGATAGTTGCAATTGTTGCAAAAAACGTTACATATTTGTTAGATATTTATACATTAACAAAAGAACATTGAGAATACATTCAGTTTGGCGATAATTTTTCGAAACACATTTAACTTAAACTATATTCATTAATAAGAGTGTTATATTATTAATACAGTTGGCATAAATAAAATAAATTTATAATCCATAACTAAATTAATTAAAATTTAACTAAAATGTCAATTAATACACTACTTTTTAATAATTCTTGATTAATTAGTTGTTGATCATGTCCATAGTACAATTTTAAACCGAATTTCATAATTTTAGCTTAACACAATTACGCATATATTTAATGAATTAGAAATATACCATTAATTTTAAGCAAAAGAAAATTTGTTAACTTGTTTACAATCATTTTTGATATTATTTATATCAACAAAGAAAACTTTTAGTTTTTATTGTTTCGCTAAATATTTTTTAATTACTTTGAATCATTAATCTAAATTCTTTTTCCGTGATTGATAAGGATATTTCTATCTTTGTTCATCTGTTAAAGAGATTAGATCAAATCTTTTCTTGAAGATACAATAAAGAGCGTGTCATAAATTGATATACTATTTTTTATTAATACGAGTAGTTCCAAATATATTTAACCAGACTTTAACTAATTGTGACCTTGAAACAGTGTTGCTTAACTACCAAATTTTAATTTTGTTTTTGAGTTTCATTTTAATATTGATTGAATTTTGCTTTTTTAGCTCCCTTTGTAAAAGTCGAGCTATTAGATTTACAATGTGTGTTTGTCTGTTTGGATTTAGACTTTTTATAGGAAGTTTTTTTTTAAAAAAATTATAAAAGGCTTTTTGATTTCTTGAATTTTTTAAAATTTTTTCAATTTTTTTGATTTTTTGGAATTTGTTTTGGTTTAAATAACATAACTATATATATTTAAACGATTATGAGTTTAACAACTAATTTTATTAAAACCTTTAATAGTTAAAAATGGAATTAAATATTCAATTTTAAGTTTAATCAAACTCATTATTTAAAATAGCAAAAAATATTTATTTAAAGTTTGTATTGATATCCATTAGAATCTATAATTAAACATCATTTAAAGATTTTATTTAGTTTTTAAATAAACTAACATTTTTTAATTTAAATATTATAAATTAGTGTTGTTTCGTTTTTTGAAAGATAAGTTGAAATTTAAATTTTACTTTAGCTTGAAGTAAAAGTACAATACAATTGAGATGAAAAAAAATTTTAAAAGCGAAAGTAAATTATTGACAAAAGTATAAGAAAGACAAATTATTTGTCTTATACTTTTAAAAATTGTTTTAAAAAAGGAAATAAAAAGCAAAAACAAAATAATTATTTCAAATGTAAATTTAAAACAAATGTAATTTAAACAAATGAAAAATGTAATGCATGTGTGACATCAAAAATCAAATTATAAAATTGTTAATGTTTTTTATAAACATAAATTCAAAAATATCTTTAATAACCATATCTTGTCGGCATTCGCCGATTTTTTTGCGGTGTCGGATTAGACCTTAAACTTACATTAACTTCTGTCTCACTATTTACTAGATATGTGTCAGCATTTCTGACACTCATCTCATTATTTATTGCTTCGTTGTTCTCATTATTATTTTGCACGTTTTGAACTTTATTCTGACCTTCGTTTTGAATTTCACTTTCATTGTCTCGTATTTCGTTATTTCTCGTTTCGATGCGAGAATCAATTTCATTAAAAACTTCATTTTCGCGTTCGATAAATTCATTTTCGCTAAGATTGTTGTTTTCTCTTATATTTGATAGTTTTTCTAGCATCATAAGTCTCAATATCAATGATATCGCAAATTTAGTAGTTTTCAGTGTCGGTTTCTTTGTTATTCTCAATTCTATTTTCTTTTACTTGTTTTTCGTATTCGAACCAACGTCGTGGTGGGTTTCCGTGATATTGGATACATAATTTTGCATTAACTATTCTTATATTGTGTTCTCTACGCCTATCCAAATGCGCAACTTTATAAGTCGTTTGATTTATCACTTTTAATATAACATACGGCCCAATATAAATATATCTAAACTTTTTAGGCACTTTAACCATCACTGATTTATCTACAACCCAATATCAAGGATTTTGAATTTTTGTGCAATTAAATGTTATGATCGCTTTTCATTCCACTTATTTTCTGCCACTTCTTTTCGTTGTCTCGCTTTTTATCGCGAAACCCTTACAGAATCATTCCCCTCTTCTGGTAATTCAAGATTTTCAAGGTTTTTCAATCCTACCTTCTTTCAAAAACATTTGTTGATACGTAAACGTATAAAAGAAAAAACCCTAAAATTTTTATTTGACAAGTATGAATTTGCCATTCGATTTATAGAGTAAAAATAATAAGTTTTATTTTAAAAGTTATTTATCTCACCTTGCAGAACCAGACATATGGTTTTGGGTCTGTTTGATTCTCATTTTTTGTTTGTACGTTTGAAATAATCATATTAACTTTTGAAATTAACTAAAAGTTTAAAATACTGATTTAAAACTTAATTTTCTAAAATTATTCAAATAAAATAAACCATTATCACCGTTAATAATTGCTATGCGGATCAGGTTGTATAATAAATATGATTAAAATTTTAATTTACAATTTTATTTGTTTTAAAAAATCAAAATTTTTAATGACAATCCGATTGAATTTTTTAACTACTTATGAATGATTATAATAATTTTTAAATTTAGAAATTTTTTTAAAAAAGGCGATTTCTGTACGTTCATAAGCTTGCCGAGGTGGCAGTTCTTTATTAAGTAAGAAAAACAAATTTCATCTTACTTTACTAAAGGGATTTGAAACATCGATAATTGGTAAACAAATCGCTATTGTAAGCATTAAACCAAGAAAAAGTGAGCTTTCTATTGCAGTGCCGTTCAAGTTTAAGATTGTAATATAAATTTTATTTAAATGTCTTTTTAAACAACTTAACTACAAACCTTTTAACTTATTTACTTTTGTTTGAAATTTCTGTGTTGTTTATTCTGTCAAAAAAACAAAAATAAGTTTAAACTATCGCTTTACAATAGTGTTGTTCCCATTTTAATAAACTTTTAAAGCTTTTTAATTTGCCATTTTCTGTCTGCCTTTTTGTGCATTCGCGCTATTGTATCAATAAAGGGAATTCACTGATTTCTAAAATAAATGAACTGCCAGATCACCTAACGGCTTAAAGTTTTATGTATTTGAAACATTACTAAAAAATCGGAAAAGGAATGAAATTAAATAAATTACTTTTCAAAATTAATAACTAATAGTGGCATATTTATTTCCTAAATTCTTTTATTTGCTAAATCAAAAGTAATAAAAATACTGCTTAATATATAAATTAATAACTAATAGAGGCATATTAAATTAATATTTTCTTTTATTTGCTAAATCAAAAGTAATAATTATAATGCTTAATATATTTTTTAGAATAAATCTATCGAAATCAATAAACATACTTTAAATTAACATCACCTTTAAATAAACCTAACAAAGGTCATTTACATGTTTAAGAATAAAAATATTTAAGTTTACAGTTTATAAAATATAATTAGTTACCAATATTCAATTCAATTGGAGAAACTTAATTAATTAACAATAGTTTGTCAGTTTAGTATTGAATATTAGGCTATAAATTACTAGCTTTTACTACAAGATAACGAAAATTAATTTAGAGTGTTTTTTATATTGTTCAATTTTAACATAAAAAGTTCCGATAAATGTTTATATTTATAGATTAATGAATTCCTCTAACTAGCCATTACGACAGATCAAGTCATTTATGCGGCAAATGACATAACAATCGTGAGACAATGATGTCTAAAAACAGATTTTAAATTATTTCTTAATCTCTTCCGCTGTAGTTTAGCTCTAAAATCATAAGATAATTTAAACAATTTTTTATGTCTAAGTTTTAATAGTGATTTTAAGAAAAAGTTTGTGTCTTAACTCAATTATAAATACATAAGTACCACTCAAAGATTCAATATTAGATGCCGATATAAGCGATACAGCTTAATATTAGCGTGTTGTTCAAGTCATTATAACTTTGTGAAGGTTTGCGCAAAGCGTTGTTACTGATAATCGGCATACAAAACTGTTTGCAATGTATTTTACTATCGAATGAAAATAAAGTTAAATTTAGTTAATTCATTAAAGTGTCATATATGGCGCATACGAGTAGTGATACCACACATTTATGTTGTGGAAACCCGGCCACTCAATATTGAGTTTCGATAAATTAACATGGAAGTTGCACAATTTGGCAGAAATAAATATTGAACTAGAAACTAAGATAGTAGCCAATTATGTGCCACAAATGTCCTCTACTATATCGTTTCGAGAAGAGATTTTTGTCGACTAATTAAACAATTCGTGACAATCAAATATATCGTCAATTAAGTGATAATAACCGTTATAGAAACAGAAGATACTGTTTGTCATGCTGCACGCGTATTCTTAGATTTTAGTTAACCATTATTAGCTGACAGGTTTTTCGTTTTTTGACGAGTGACACACACTCGATGGAGCGAAGTAAGCCCGATTTGGGCAGATATTATGATTGCAGAAATAACTTTTTTGATAAGAATTTGAAGATGTGAGCAGTGTGCCAGAGCTCAATATCAATATCAGCTCATTAATACCCGGAAAGAAGAAGCGAAGAACTGGAAAGGTAATCGCTCAAAGGAAATCATAAAAATTGCTGGCGCAAAAGCTAGTCAAGATAAGGATATATGGCGCGAAGAGATGTACGGAATACGGTCGCTCATTTAACAGCTCATCAAAATCCGGAAAAAATTAGGAAAAAGTTACGTTCAAGCATACATAAGCCTGTCAAAATCTGGATAGGAGACGCGAAGAGCAGAAACAAAATACTATCGCGCACAATCTTAAGCACGCTCATTAGACTGGGCTAACACTATCAGTAAAAAAAGTTTTTTAAAATTATTTAACAAAGACTATAAACATACTAAATAATTAATTAAAAATAACATAAAATCCAATTTTGTTTAAAATTTGTGAAATTAAGCTTATTGTCATCCAAAACAAAGTTCTTAGATGTTTTTATAACATTTTAATTAATGAAAATTTATGCCAGTAAAAATTATACAATTTAGAGATCCTCTGGCCCATTTATTAACACTTAACCCGAACATCGGTTTAAATATCGCCTCAATAGCTCTTTGCGCGCTCATAACATTTTTATTTTAAACGGGGATTTTTTTGAACTTGAAGTCTTACTCGATTAACATATATTGAACATTATAGTAATTTTACGTTGCTATATCACTTCAGGGAAAATTATTATACCCGGTAAAAGAGGATTGGGTATATTTTCAACCTCAAAATAACTTGAATGAATGACAAAGCTTTTCGATGCAGTTTCCACATTTTTTTTGGCTATTGCTGCTAAACGTTAAGCGTTAATTCATGAACTATCGGTTCCGAAAATGTGATGCGCAACGCACTGTTTGAAAGCATTAAGAATTATTTATCCCATAGTACTAGATTCGATTTAATTTTAGGTATTAATGTGAAGTGTTAACTAATGCAGTTATATAGTTGTTATAAACTTTCATTGAAATTTACATTTACAGTTTTAATTATATTTTTCAAAAAAATTGTAAAAATTTTAAGATTTAAATGTTTAATAGTTTTGATTCAATTTTCAAAATTTTATTAATATTGCATAAAACAAGTAAGTGTTCTACCATCAACAGGTGACATCGAATACAGTAGAAATACTGATGGTTAGATTGAAACGGTTGATGACAATTGATGATAAAACATTTTTGAAAAGCAATTAGCAACTAAATTCTTATCGTAAGAGTTAACCGAAATTTTGTGACAATGTGATTTCAAAATAATGGCACTCAACAAACTTAGTTATATGAAAAAGTTCAACAGAAGATATTAAACTTTTCAAGTTAAAAGAAATATTTTCTTTTAAAAACAATCCAGTATAAAATGCAATAAAATTATTTAAAACAATATACAATGGTTAATTTAGTAATAGTATTATTTTACTTTCAGCGTTTAGTGTAACAAGTGTTTTGACTAAAATATAACTTCAAAATTTTTTTATATCTTTGTTTTGAAACTAATGTTTCAAAAATCTAACTAAATAAAGTTCACAATTAGATAACTTTTTATAATAGTCTAACTTATCTTAAAATAGGAACACAATATTTAAACATTATGAAAGATTCTATCGGACTTTGTTTAAGGGTAAAGTTTAACATTTTTTGGGCTATCCCAAGTATTTATTTGAATTTAGAAATCGACATTTTTAACATTATGTTAACGATGATGATAAAAAGTTTAAATTAAAAACATTATTTGATAAACAATTGCAGTATCAATACAATATTACTTTTTATCTTAAAACATGTCAACAATAATCTTACACACTGTAACGTAAATATAAGTTGCTTTTAATATGTATAAGGGTTTTACTTGTTCGTTTGTTGAAATAATTAGAAAATTCCATACCGGCGCATTTATTGGTGTTCGATTTAATAGATAATCTTATGATATCCATGCTTGAATATTTCCTATATTATTGAAAGCTTATACATTATAATATCTACTAAAAACAAAGAAAATCTAAATTATGAAATTATGTTTGAAATTACAGTAGAGGACACTATGCTGTGCATGCTTATGTTTTATATATATTGTACACCGCTTATACATAATAATGTAAATAAAAAATTTAAAAAATCTATTCTGATGAAATTATTTTCTACATGATTTAGTAGAGATCAGTTTGCTATACATGTTTGATTTTTATATATGTTTTGCATCGCTAATACTTGATAAAGTATATCAAAATTGAAGAAAATCTATCGTGATAAAATCTTTTGAAACAAGATTTACTAAAGTACGTTATGCTTTCCATACTTGGTATATTTTTTTCACTGCTTATACTAGATATTGAAAACCAAAATTGAAGATAATCTGTTCTAAAGAAATATTATGGTAAATTATTTAGTAAAGAACAGTAAGATATCCATATTTTGATTTTATAAATAAACATTTCACCTCTTATACATGATATTGTTTACAAAACATTAAGATAATCTATCTTGATAAAAAATTTTTGTGACATATATTGTAAAAAGCTATAAAATCAAATAACTACGTAGGGTTATTCAGCTAAGTTTACACACATAAATATTGCGCTTTTAATAGTTATATGTATAACACATGCGTTTTTACATGTAATCAACTTAAACACAGTATGTTAACTAAGTTTTAGTGAAAACACAATTATTTTAACCAACATGAGAGTCAATCTATTAACGTCCGTTGAAGAACGCATCAAAACACTTTCCGAAGAAGATTATTCGTGCCGACAGATAGTAACAAAATTATTAGACAAAAATATTAGAGTATCACATAAATCTGTCAATAATGTATTACGTGGAATCGGAAAAAGACGCAATAGTAGAGAAAATGGCGAAAAATTCGAAGTTCAAAGGCCACAAACAGTAAGAACAAAACCGATGCTTCGAAAAGTTCTTCAGTTAGTCACCAATGAAAACACGAAGTCTCAAAATGATATGGCAAAACAGCTCAACACATCTCAATCACCTAAAAACAGATGCATACATTAAGATTTAAACAAATTAACGCGAAGAAAATCAAAAGTTCACGCACTCACTCCAAAACGGAAAACGAATGCCCGAAAACTATACGAAAAGCATTTTTCGCGTTATTAATAAGTTTGTGTAACAAACATTATGTTTTGTAATGATTAATATGTAAAACCTTAAAAAAAATGTGTTGACTAAAAGTCAATATAACAATAATTTGAAACTATTAATAAGTTTTGTCGGTTTTTCTCTAATGTTAAATCAGTCTAATATTTTGTTTTGTAGCGATCAATCGTTTCTCTTTAATCTCGAGAAAAGAGATATGTATTAAAATATTAATAAAGAAATATTCATTTTATTTCACTGATTATTTTATTTAATAAGTAATTGAAAACAGTTAATAAAGCGTTGTAAGCTTAAGACACAATTAATTAAATAATTTAAAATACAGTGAGTTTTATTCTGAGAAAAGGAATAGTTATTTAAATGTTAGAGTCGATGTTTTAATTCAATCACAGTCGAGACTCAAATTGATTCCGGTGTTGTACACACCCCCGTCTCTGGCTATAGTATCCTTGCGGTCCTGTTGTCATAGGCATATTTCACCTCTGTATTTCGGACTGTGTGAATTTGGTGATTCGTATATTAATAATGCGATATTGATTTTACTACAAAAAAGGGATTTAAAACATTTCTTTTGTTTATAAAAGAATTTACCTATTTTTCATTCTAATAAGGGATATTAATTCAAGAAAAGCAAATATTTAGAACAATAATAGATATAAATGCTTAAAAATATGTAAACATAAAGTCATAATAGTCGAAACAAGACAAAAATTGCTAAGATAATTGCTGAGAAAATTGCATATGCCACTTCTTGCTTAAAAATATGTACTATGCGGTTTTTTTGTTTTTTTTTAAATTTTATAATCTTTCATTATATGTCGGTAACTTTTTAGCTAACTTTGTAAAATTCGAGCTATTGTATTTGCAATATTATCTGTCTGTATCTCTGTAGACTTTCTAATTTTTACGTTAATTAAGGATTTTGATCTTTACTCAAATAAAAGAACTTTACCATTTTTATATACTAATAAAGAGATTTACCTAATTCTTATTCTAATAAAGGTCTTTTGTTATTAACTCAAATAAAGGATTTCACAAATTTCTTATGTTATTAAAGTTATTTTGACCTGTTTCTTGTGCTAATTAAGGGATTTTATCATATTCTTATGTTAATAAACTTATTGTGGCCTATTTTTTTAGCATATTAAGTTATTTTTAGGTCATAAAAATCAAAATATAGAGTCAAAAACACAGAAAGAATGCCCAAATTAGGCATTTAAGAGATTTAAGAGATAATAAATTGAAAAAAACTCCGTAAAAATAGCCAATAACAAGATAAACATCGGCGAAATTAGAAAAAAAAGAATAAAATTTATGTTATAAAATGAACTATCACTATACGTTTTCATCTATTATCTTATACTTTCTGTTGTTGCCTGTTGTTTTCAGTTAATATATTTCTTTATCTATTATTATCTGTCGTTGTCTGTTGTCACTCTTTTCTTTCTGTCATTATCTGTCGTCATCTGTTACTATTAATCGTTATCTGTCATTATTTGTCGTTATTTGTCATTATCTGTCATTATTTGTCATTATCTGTCGTTATCTGTTACTATATGTCGTTATCTGTCACTAATTGTCGTTATCTGCCGTTTTCTGTCATTATCTGTTGTTATTTGTCGTTATTTGTCGTTATTTGTCGTTATTTGTTGTTATTTGTCGTTATTTCTCAATATCTGTCATTATTTGTCGTTATCTTTTACTATCTATCGTTATCTGTTACTAATTGTCGTTATTCGTCGTTTTCTTCTACTATCTGTTAGTATGTGTCTATGTGTCAGTGAAGATTTAGCTCCCTATCAATTCATTAATACTAAATCTTGAATTATAAAAAACGATAGTTTTAAGTATTTTAAAATTTTGTATCTATACAATATATATTGACCTATAAAATACTAAAATATTAAACATTGATTCAATATAGGTCATAAGTAGATTTGTAATTGTACCATGTGGTTTGTTACCATAAATATACAAACTATAATATAAAATTATACATAACTTTTTTAATTTATTATTAATTGTTTAATTTAAGTATTATATAATATAAATATTGTTGTAATTTTTTAAATAATTATTTTTATTACTTCTAATTTAAAATGTTGCAAAATTACTTGAAAGAGTGTTTAACGGATTCAAGCTCAGTATTGATTCAGACATCAGAGAGTAAGCATCATCTTTTGTAAGGAAAGTCGTATTTTTAAAATTATTTAAAATTAATTTTAATTGTTTAATTTTAGTAATATATTTTATAAATATAATGTATTCTTTAGTACAAATAATGATTTATAAAAATATCACAAACGTGAGCTCTTAATGCTATCTCTTTGTTAATAAGGGAATTGTTTTTGAATTAATGTCATTTTATCAATTAATATAAAGTGCTTTATATTTGATGATGGCAGAAAACTAAAGTTCAGGCAAGCTAGCTTAAGCCAGCTCAAGCTCAAGATAAATCTCAAACATGAGATTAAATGTAATTTTAAAGCTAGAAGCTCTGCATTTATATATGAAAAATTTATCAAAGTTAACAAAGTTTATTAAAAAAATCTTTTCAAAATTTAAGAATTAAAAAGTTCTAACAAAAATATTTTTTTGAAAGATTATATAAAAGCAAAAGTTACTTAAAAACAAAAAATTTCTAGTTTGATAAAATGAAATAGATTACAAATGAATTAAAACATTACACTTATAAAAATTATATTATCAATTTTAATTTTTATTTGCTTAAACTATACTAATGATGATTCAATTATTTATACTAAATTCAAAAAATTGCGTTAAATTTTGATTGAAGCAAAAGTAATTTATAATTGCCTAATATATCAAATAATTAAAATTTTAAAGTTTATTTCAACTTTTGCTTATTATCAAAATTTAAGAAAAACAAAAAATTAAAGTTGTACAAATTCAATTAAACAAATACAAATCACCATTACAAATACTATAATCAAGTTGTAACAATAATATTTTAACTGTAAACTTGATTTCTAATTAAATCAAATTATAATTTTGAAAAAGTGTAGATTATAATGCAATCAAAGATGTGTTTTTTTATGATTCATGTTATAATGCAATGTTTCAAAAGAAAATTATACGCTTTGTCTTAGTTAATATATTTGTAATTCAAAGTTTAATTCAAATTTTTTTAAAGGTTTTCAAGAGTTTCAAAAAGAATTAAAAAACTGCAAACGCTCAGAACCAAGAATTATGGTTTGCTTTTTTTGATGGAATTTAATATGATATAACTTTAAAAATTACAGTTATGAAAACATTTTTTGGAAATAATACTCTATAGTTTGATTTAAACTTTCATTTTATTTTTATTCAACAATTAATTTTTAGATTTGAAAAACTTGAGCTATTGGATTTGGGATGCATGTTTCGTAATTCGTGTATAAAAGTTTTGATTAATAAAACTATATTTTAAAACATGAGGTTTTATATAAAAATAATAACTAGCTTATTTTAAAAAAATTTGAAAACTTTCAGCAAAAATAAAATACAAGCAAAATTAAAAATTCTAATAAAAAAAAGCAAAATACAAGCAAAATTAAACTTTCTAATAAAATCAAAAGTAAAATACAAGTAAAATTAAAAATAAAACAAAAAGAAAAAGCAAAAGACAATCTAAATCAAATTAAAACTCAAAAGCAAAAGTAAAAGAAACGCAAAACTAAAATTTCAAAGTAAAACAACACTAATTGTAACTATGTAACATTTTTAGAATTCAAAATAAAGTTTATTTGTTCTTTCAAAATTTATAAACCTCAATTATAAATCATAGTAGACGTTTAGTATTATACATTAAGATTGTTCAATAATTATTTGTTTGGTATTTTTTGTATTGTTAAGTTGTTACTTTAAAATTAAAAGTTGTTACATTGTCAATCTAATCAAAAAATTAGATATTGCAATATTATAGATTGCATATGATTACAATGAAAACTATTATTGATGGTTTCTATAACATTGATTCTCTAATAGAAAATGAACAAGAATTATTTACTATACTGAAAAATAATGGGTTAATGTCAAATAAATCTGGCGTTACAATCAATGGATAGAATAATTTCTATTTATCATTCTGACTAATCTATCTTTGGAAGTAAAATTGTATTAATGTTACTTTCCTTATCATAATCAATCGTCATTTTAATAAAATATTAAAACGAGTGATATTATTAAATGAAGATATTTAGCTAGAATAATTTAAGAATAAAATTTTCTGCTCCATCTTAAGTATAAGATATTCATTGTTTCATTGTTTTAGCGTCGTTTTGTCATAAGTTTGTTTATGACCGTTTATTAATTGTCGTCTTGAATTGCTTTCATAAAAATTTCAAACAAAAAGTAAATTAAGATCTGAAAATTCATAATAAACGTAAATTTAATAAAAATAAACTTTCATAGAAACCAAATAAAATAGGATTTGGTTAATGATAACTTCCTAGATTGTGCATGTCTAAGTTAAAAAACTTTCTATAATATAATTGCTTTTAAAATTATTTATAATAAAAAAACTTGTGTCGATCTCGTTTTTTCTAAATCGTATCAATCACTTATGGATTTAAAAAAGTGAAATATTTGACAATGTTTATCTAACAAATTTGTAATCAGTTATGAATTAATTCATTTATTAATATCTTAAATTAATCATTATTTAACAATATAATTAATAATAAATACGATTTTTAACTGTAAAATTGCGTATACAAATATTTAATATAATGTTCCACAAGTTACATTATGAATATGTTGTGTCTTATCGTATTTAACTTTAAGTTTTTTTTATGAATTAATTAACATTGGAGAGATTGTAATAAAAATGATTGTACGGCATAAATCATACTAGTGTTTAGTATAATAAGATGAATTTTCAGAGCCAGTGCCAACTCGTTTTAAATTAGTAAAACTGCAATTTACAATATTATTACAATTAATAAAAAGATTTTACTTTATCAGTTATCAAGTTTTACAGAAAATTAGTTTTTAAATTATTTAAAATAACAATGAAAGAATTGATTATTATTTATTTCATGTAAGATATTAATTTATTCCAGTTTATGTTTAAAATTGTTTTTATTGCCTTAATTTGACTATAAATGTTTAAACATCAAGGTATATTCTGTAACATTTGATTGATATTCGCTTTGATTATATAAAAATTTTACTTGGCTTCTGTACAAATCATGTTATAAATGGGCAATAACAAGTTGATGTTGCGCCTAAGTTGTTAAAGAATTCAAAATGTTCTGGTTCATAGCATACATTATTTTATCATTCCCAAAATTACGCGAGTGAGAACCGGTACTTTAAACATAATGCACTACGAAGCTTAATGCACGTAAAGCTAAAAATATGAGTGTGGACGTGCATAACGCAATTCGTAGTATATTATGTATAAAGTACCGGTTCTCACTCGCGTTAATTTGGGAATAATAAAATGATGTATGGTACATAGTTGTTATTTGTAAAATTTGGTTCCAAATGTTTACTAGGTATCATTTCTCCATTAACTGACAGCAATACAGTTAATTTTTTATTTTTAAAAGAAAGCGGTGGTTGTTTTGATTTGTCAGAATGAGATCGATGTTGAACAAGTCCAATATTAAATTGACGAGGCATTTGAGTCATGTAAACTTTTTCGATATTATATATGTTCTGCCCTGATAATAAGATTATAACCTTTACTTTTTTTCATTTTATTGTATATTTAGCACTTCATTGTCGAAAAGCTTTAGCACGAGATTTTAATATGTTTTGAGTTAGTCATACTTTTCATGTGAAAAAAAGCATCAATAATATTTAATTTAAGATTGGGTTGTTATAGATCCTGCTGCTGGTGCCATAATAAAGTTAAAACAGTCTTTTGCTTTTTTAAGAAATAAGCTGCTAGGAACTTCTTTTCTTAATTATCTATTTGAGTTAAATACTTATCGGTGCATCCTTCCGTATATTGTATATTCTAAACTTTTATTAATAATCGATGATGTATCGTCAAAAGCTTCTAGCTTACATTAGTTTTAAAACTAACTTTTCATGCCGAACGCAAAAGTGTTTCCAATGCTTATTTGTTGCTTGAGGTTAGTTACTCAATCATAGATCTATATGGATAAATGCTTGAACTATTTAAAAATGCGATGTTTCAAAAAATTTATCGATTTGTTCACAATTAGTAATTAACGAATTATTAATAATAGAAATTCTTTTGTCTAGAGTTTCATCAAATACAGCACCATTTTGATAAGTCACATTTGCTTTTAAAAAGAGAAAAACATTTCACATATATAAGTTATTCTTCAGCTAATAATGGTTTATCAACTTCATTAGTTTAGAGATTATTAATAAAGATGTCGAGCGAATGTGAATAAATTTTGTGTTTCAATACTTCTTTGAAACAGATTTCTTATGAAAAGGTCTAATTCAGATTTAATTATTTCAGTTGCATTTATTAACTAAATATATCTTTTTTTATCTTAAAAATACGTTTTTCTTTTTAATGTTTCGGGTTCGTTGTTAAATTCTCTTAATAATTAATTTCTATGACGACTATAAGAAGTATTACACAGAAAAACTCTTTAAATTAATCTATTTATTTATTGTGTTTTTTTCAAAGTTTTATCGCCTAGAATGTTTTTAAAAAAATTAAACTTATATATATAATCTGTAATCATTAAATAAAATAACATAATATAACTACTTATGGAAACTGATTTCATATTAAGGGAATATAAAATCTGAGAAATTTTTTTAGCTCACATTGGCAAAGTCAGCTATTGGATTTATCATATCCGTGTGTGTCTGTATCTTTGTCTGTAGACTTCTTTTAGATCACTAAATTTTGTAAAATTTCAGTCAAAACTTAACATAATTTAGGCTAAAGTGAGACAAAATTAGAGATAGAAATGTCAAAACAGGTATAAAAATTTGGCTTTGAATAAATTTTTCACAATTCAGATCTGGTTGGTCCAAAATCTCGGGGTTGCAAGATATTTCTTTTATTTTCTCGAATCAATTTTGTTCTTTTGCTTTCCAAACGAAATGCGTGTTTGTCCTTGGAAGTTCGTAAAAAGGTTTCTTATTGTGGCGAACACAGTGAGACAAAGTGTTAATTAAAATATTTATTAATTTATTAATAATTAATATAAACGGATACAATTTACAAATTGGGCGCGAAACAAAGGGAACAAAGAACTCAGGGAATTCTCTGAACGAGACGCGGTTATGTTAAGCACCGGTGAGAGACTCTTCTTTTTGGCGGTAACATACCCCTTATATACGGCATAAGTGGCGCCATCTGGGGAGTTCCTAAAGAATTCCGTCAGATGGCAGCACTGCTGCTACAATTTCCCGCCCGACAAAAAGCTTAGACTCTAAGCGCCATTTC